>LPNX010117933.1:15939-50928 GCA_001517045.1 Pseudotsuga menziesii
TCCGGCTTAAGGAAGAACAAAGGAAAAGGGCACAATGGGAAAGAAAAAGTCAAGTGTTCTTACTACGGGAAGGGTTTTCACCCTGAACATGCCTGCATGAAGAAAAATATTGATGAAGCAACCTCTCTCCTTGAGAGGAATCACATCAATCTTCTGGAGAGCTTTCGGAGGAGAGATCACCAAGATCGGGAACCACAGCATGAGAAAGGTCATGCCCTCATGGCAAGCACTTCAAAGTCCAAAGCACTATTGATTGAATCTAGAGATTCGAATCACATGATGGCTGAAAAAGACTCCTTTTCATGGCCCTTTCGTGACCAACATATATTCCCAGATCCACAAAATTTCAAAACATCACCCATCTTAGAACCTACTGTGACAAGCATACCTTGAGCTACCATAATTACAGAGACAAACTAGAAACACAACAACCAACCAAAGAAAAAACTGGACTCGACGCAAAGACGCCAACTTAGCCATGCTTCACAGTAAAATGTAGGAGAGATCATGCCCTCCACCTTGACGGGTGTTGTCATACCAGGCTACTACTCCATTGGGGGAGGAGAATTCGGGAGCTGAAAGCCCAAACGAGAGATGAGGAAGTCCATTTTGGAATTCAGACGCTCGATGCCCGTCGTGATGGAATCTCGACACTGGTCTTAGAGATTGGCTTTTGATTCAACACTTTGCATATCCCAAGCAACTCTTCCAACCATATTCTTCATAATCCAATATAAGGCCACCATTTTTTCGTAGAGGCTCACCCTCCCGACAGTGTGGCCAGGATCGAGGATCCACTCCTCGGCTTCTTACACTCCACATGCCAATTAGAGGAAATTTCAACTCAAAATGGGCCTTTCAACCCTAATTCAAATTCCATGTCATCATGTGTTAGCCAATGAAATTGCTTTAAATTTCAAATACCGTATAGGTCATAAACAATTTTTTAATATAAATTTGGGGATAGGTGAATTATTTTAATAATTTAATTTGTTTACGGGTTGCCCAAAATTATCTTGGATATTGAAAATGAAATTAATATGCTAATCGATTTTAGGTAATACTTCTCCCATTTGTAATATATAATAGTAAAAATAATTAATATCATAACTAATATATAATAAGGTCCAAAAATATTACTTAGTCAAATACCCATCTAACCACCAAAAGTTGGGTCTAATAACTTTTAGCTAATATATAATAATATTATATTATAATTAATATTTTATAATAATCGAGTCAAAAGTTGAGTCTAATAACTTTTAACTAATATTAATATTTAATACTATTATATTATAATAATAATATTATACCCCATAAAAGTCAAATAACTTTTAAGATGGAATTGTATATTTAATTTTATTTCCTTATTTTTGGGTGAAAACATTACATCAAACTTCGTCCTCATAAATTGATTTTAATATAAAATATATATTTAAGGTAGCTTTGATAAAAGTGAAATAACTCTGGGCAGCTTCGATAAAAGTGAAATAATATAAAAAATTGACTACATGGCATTTTTTATTATTTTCTTTAGGAGGCCCATTTTGCATCCAAATTTCTTCTAATTGACAACTTTTGACGGTCCAGTTCTTGCCATAAGTGCTTCTCAGTTTCAGAGATGCGTTGCGAAATATCCATAGGAAGTTTCAATTCAAACATGCGAGACTCCCATAGAGTCTTTTTCTGAGCCCTGGTAGCATGTTGTGAATTTTTCTCACGTCCGAGGAGTCGTTTACCACGTCCCTTGCTGCCCTCCATGATTATCGCACTAGAACTACTTTGAAAAAATGGGACTCTTGCGAGGAAGGAAGAAGGATACCCGAAAAACAAACTCATATCTATCACCCCGTCGCCCTGCCTTAGTCTAAATAGCGACTTCCTTCCTCAGGCCATCATTTTCGCATGCCTCACCATGATGCTTCCTATCCTATTCTGTAGTCCTGAAAAGGATATTTCCATTTGGGCATTTAACAGTTCCACTTCCAACCGTCATGTCCATTCGTACCTTACGTCATTGGCTGAACAAAATGTTACAGAGAAAGGAGATGATATTAAAGATGCGTGTGGTCATCACCTAAAGTTTTGTATCCTCCCTACGTTAAGCCACGTGCTTGCGAAATCTTTCGCTCGTCTAGTGTCCTGTCTCGCGTTCCTCATTATGCCTCACCATGTCTTGGGATAGGAGGATCCTACACCTGTCCCTCTTTTTCATTTCTGGGATCATGTCCCAATCCCTAGCTTTTACCATTTGGCGTGTGTTCGAGGCTGTATTTGCCAGCATGTTTGCCACCTTGTTTCCTTGGTGTCTGACATGGGCAAAAGGGCCACTAACCCATCACTCAGAAGGTTTATGAGAAGTTCCAATCTGCCCTCTAGGCGCCACAAACATGCCACCTTTGCACTTTGGGTCCCATTCTGCATTTTTATGGCCAAGTTGATTATTAATTGAGAATCCCCCTCTACTAACATCGATAACCAGTTGTTTGCTGAAACCTACTCCAAGCCCTGCAATAAACCCTTGACTTCCACGGTATTGTTTGTTTCCCACCCAAGAAACCCATACCCAAAGTCCCTCATGGCTCCTCTGTGGTCTCAAATGATGAAACCATAACCTATCAGTCCTAGGTGTCCTTTAAAGGCCTTGTCAAAATCGAGTTTGGGCAGGCCCTCCGGAGGGGGGAGCCACTTATCTGGGCTACGTGGTATCCGTTGTTGTTTCATTCTGCCAGTTTCAGTGCCCGAAGGACCTGAGAAACCCCAAGCACACAAGATGGGCGTCTCTCTCCCTGCCTGGTCCCAGTCTGCACTCTCCCATTCCTCTGAGAGAATCGTTTCTTTAATTTTCCGAATGATGCAATCCCAGACGTGGTTGATGAAATTTACCTTACCTCGAAAGGTTCTCAAATTTGTTCTCTCCATACTTCCCAGATGACAAACAGGGGGGAAATTTCCCACAGGCAGTTAAGGATACGATTCTGGAAGGGTTTTTTGGACCACTTTGAAATGGAGCCTATCGAGTTATGCCTTATATGGTCTGAACAAAGGAAGATCTCTGCCCCAGAGTCCCAGAGAGCAGAGGAAACACTACAAGAGTCCAGCCGCGTGAGCATAAGTCTCCTCCGCTTCTTCGCAGAGGCAACAACGGTATGGACCGACCATTCCCCTCTTTTTTAAGTTTTCTCTTGTCAGGATTTTTCTTCTCAGCACCAACCAACAGAAAATCATTATCTTAGGCCATATCTTTTTTGCTCCACATGTTTCTCCAAGTTTGGTCTTCGTGTTTAGTGTCGTCCTCTGTTAAGATTTCGTAAGCTTCCTTCAGGGAGAAGGTTCCTTTCTAAGAATAACCCCAACAAAGTTTATCCTTGCCTTCATTCCACCTTATGCTTCTGTTGGCTAAGGCTTCCTCCAGGAGGTACACTTCCTCCTTTGGGACGAGTTGATCTAGCCAGTTTCTTGGAGCCCATGAACGATGGGAATTGATGTCTTCTTGGCCCCCCCATATGTCCTTGACCATGGATATTCATTGGGCTCTTCATTTCTCCTAGATATTCTAGAACTCCCTTCCTCTTCCCAGCGGCGGAAGGTGTTGCCACAAATCCTCCCAGATCCTTGTTGTTTGGTTGTTCCTCACCTCCCAAAAACTGTGATCCTGAACCAAACTTTGCCCCTGCCATGTTGTGCACTAGATATGTGACCTTTTTTTTTTCTTCAGAAAACCTGATAAGGTCTTGACTGTCCCAACCTTTCACATATTTAGAATGCCATAATTTGGCCCAAGGTTCCTGAGTGTGGGAAACCCAACGTCTCCAAAGTTTCTCCCCTCCCACCATACTTGCCTTATCCGGATCTTTGAGACCCAACCCACCCTTATATTTGGGGGAACAAATTGTTTCCCATTTAACCATAACCCACTTCCGGGGTTCCTCAAGGCCGCTCCAAAGGAATGTCCTTTGTATTTTCTGAAGATCTTTCAAGATGGCTTTAGGGACCATCGTGGTTAAGAACATGTACATCGGCATTGCCTGTAGAACATATTATACCAAAACCAGGTGACTTGACAGATTTAGAGGTCTCAGGGTCCAATTCGCCAACCGCCTTTTCATACTGTCAAGAAGATCAGTCCATGACCCATTTTTGGCTATTGAGTTTATTAGAGGGGTTCCTTAATATTTAGATGGAAGGGATCTCTCCTTAAACCCAAGGATTCGACAGATGTTATGTTGAACAATCCTGGGCGTATTGAAGAAAAAAACTTGAGACTTTTGGTCATTTACGTCTAAAGTTGAAACTCTGCCAAAAACCTTCATGCATTGTTTAAAACTTCTAGATTCCTGAACAGAGGGGTGCCCCATTAACATAGTGTCATCAACAAATTGATGTTGGATTTGTTTCCCTGCTCCTAGGGTGACACTTACATTGATGTTGGATTTGTTTCCCGCTGATATCGTTGCTATCTCTTAAGGACGTGATTGATCTTTCCAGACCTTCGGCCATAAGAATAAAAAGAAACAGAGACAAGGGATCCCCCTGTCTAAGGCCTCTAGAGGGTTTTATAATTCCAGAGGGAACCCTATTCAAGAGAATAGAGAAAAAGGTTGAGGAAACCAAATTCATAACCCAGTTAATCCATTCCACACTAAAACCAAAGGCTGCAAGCATTTTCCTAATAAATTTACAGTTAAGTTTGTCGTATGCTTTAGCAATATCTAACTTAACCATCATACCTGGGACTTTTCTGATTTTTAAGGAGTGCAAAATTTCGTGAACTAGAATAATCCCGTTTGAGATTTGTCTTCCTTCCACAAACCTCGACGGTTCCGGGGATATCAAGCTCAACAGAATAGTTTTCAGGAGGTTTTCCATTACCTTTGTGATGATTTTGTAGATGACGTTACATAAACTTATAGGTTTGAGTTTATCCGGGGTGTTTGCACCTTCACACTTATGAATCAAAGTAAGAAAGGTGGCATTAAGCGCTGGTGGGATATGGCCAGAAATCCTAGAGTCTTCCTCTATCCTCCAAACATCCATCTTGACCATGTCCCAAAAGCGGTGGAAGAAATTGTGATAGTGAAACCATCCAAACCTGGGATAGTCCCTTCTTTCATTTGGAAAACTACTTCCTCCACCTCCTTAAGAGTTATGGCCTTCATCAGTAACTCATTCTAATCGTTAGAAACCAGGGAGGGGATGAGTCTAGTGATAGCTTCAATATCACCCTGACAGTCCAACCTAGGGTCCTTCAGAATGTCCGAGAAGTGAGAGTTTAAGGTAGCTTCGATTTCTTCCCTGGTATCCACCCTTTCTCCCCTAGCGTTCTTGAGCGAAAAAATCTTATTTTGAATTCTATTCTGGAGGACCGAGTGGTGAAAAAACTGTGTCTTTTCCCCTTCTTTAAGCCATTGGTTTCTGGATTTCTGGCGCCATAGAATTTCCTCCTGTTTCTATCTTTCTTCTATCTTGGAAACCAAAAGTCGTTCCTCCATATTTTGATCCAAGGAGTACCCTCATTTGTCCCTATCACTTGGATTTCCTGTAATCGTTTTTCCAAACGGTTCTTGTTTGAGAAAATATTACCAAACTCTTCCCCATTCCACTGTTTGATTTTTTCCTTCAATCCCTTCAGATTTTGCTAAAAATTGTGCATACTCTGATCCTGGCCTTCCCTTAGCTCCTCCCACCAAAATTTAATATTTTCTTCAAAATCTGGGTGCTCCAGCCAAAACTCTTCAAAGTGGAACGGTTTCTTATATTGGGATCCTAGGCCACTCCACATAAGCTCAATTGGCCAGTGATCTGACCCCATCCCTGTAAGCATTTCATTATGGCTCTCGCTTCCCAAGTCCATTATTGATTTAGAGACTAAAAAGTGATTCAATCTGGAGGCTATGTGTCTATCCCCTAATCTTTTATTGTTCCACGTGAACCAACCCTCCCTCGGGATAATGTCCACAAGGCCAAGGTCCTCAATGGTTTCCTGGAACAAATCACATTCCTCCTCCAATCTGTTTCTTCCTCCTTTTTTTTCCTCCAAGGAGATGATTAGGTTAAAATCCCCTCCAACTACCCAGTGGGTATTGGTCATTCCCTCCCTTAGACGTCTAAGAGGGCAGAGGAAATCCCTCTTATCTCCCGCCCCTTCCGGAGGAAATCCCTCTTATCCCATGAATGGGAAAACCTATCACCTTGAAATCCATTGAGAGAGTACCTAGTCCCTTGGAAGCCACACAGACTCACCCAGTTAGGGTCCCAAAGAATACCCAATCCTTCGGAGAAACCTCTGGCATCTATCCCCATACCTTCACATCTCGTCCACATTCTTCTCCTAAGTTCCTAGATCTGATATGCTTGACACTTTGTTTCTTGCAAAAAAACAATGGCCGGATTTGTTTTTTTGATATTTTTATTCAGAATTTTGATTTTTCTCAGGTTATTTAAGCCTCTTATGTTCCAGGAGAGGATCTTCATTGGACAAACTTACAAACCCAAGGCAGATTTAATTGTTGGGTATTGTCTCGACTCAACCAGTCTCTTTCCCACTTCCACAACCCTTTGTTTGTTTGTTTTTCTGCCTATCTTCCTTGCATGTTCCTCGAATTTCTTCTTCGTATCTTTGTGAGATCCAGAACTGATCTCAAGATGATTAGATGATCGAGCCTTCATAATAGCTTCTTTGAGGAGGATGACTTGTTCATGTGGGACATACCCTTTCCCTCTATCTGCACATGCTTT
Organism: Pseudotsuga menziesii; assembly: GCA_001517045.1. Taxonomy (NCBI): domain Eukaryota; kingdom Viridiplantae; phylum Streptophyta; class Pinopsida; order Pinales; family Pinaceae; genus Pseudotsuga; species Pseudotsuga menziesii. Next base: position 22,678 of record LPNX010117933.1, read on the forward strand.
TTCTATGCCTTCCAAATCTAGATCACCTAAATCCATGACTTTCGCCTCCTCCCACGATTCCTGTCCCAGGCTTTCACCCCCTTTGTCGACGTCATGATCAATCTCCATTAAATGGTTCTCATCATACAGCCCAACCACGGACTCAACAATCGAGTTGTTCGACCTTTGTTTGTCCGAGATCTCCTCATCATGGTTTTCTGGAATCTCAAACGCATTTGAGACAATGATTTTCTTATGAACCTCTTGATTTTCCAGTTTTCGACTTCCTCTATTTTGGGATGGGACTTTTGTGAACCCCTGGTCCGATCGATCTCCTTCCTTTTCTAACTTTGTCTTAGGGCCATTCATTGGGAAATCCCTGAAAAGATGGGCATATTCATGGCATCTACGACAACGAAAAGGGATCTGTTCATAGTCTAGGGTTTGTAACCAGTCCTCATCTTCCCATGTCATCTTGATTGCTTCCGGTAGTTCCTTGGATAAGTTGATGTATACACAGATTTGAGCATAGGAAGTATATTGTTGGATCTTTATTTGCTTAGAAATCTTGATAAATTTCCCCAAGCAATTTCCCAGATCCTCGAGAATTTTTTGGATCCTAGTATTCATTAGGGAGAGAATAAAACCTGATCCATATTGGAGCGACTCGCATATCCTCTTATTATGGGCATAACTTCTCTTTCCAGGGGTGCAGGAATAAGCCTGCAGAATAGTAAAAATAAGGACCCCCATCCAAAACTTGATTCCTGTCTTCTAGACTAATAAACGAGATAGTGAAGAACCCTTTTGGGCCCAAATTGAGATCGAAGTGACCCTTTGGTTTCTAGGTCGAATTAATCCACCAGATTAGGGCTTTTTTCGAGGGTTGCAATCTCACAAATTTTCCAATTAGGGCATGATATGACATAAACTAAATCCGATATGTGATCTTCGAAGATCTTACTATCATGGAAGGAATCAATGCCGCTTTCAGCATGCATTTCCCTGGCTTTCTACCCTTCAATCCTTTACCTTGGGTCTGGATTTCCACCATGTTTATTGGGATCTCACCAATCTTCAAAGCTACTTTTTTCGGTGGATGGGAGGCCGAAACGAAATGCACCCCCCGCCCCCACCCCTCCTTTGTCCTCCACCATCCTCCTTCAAAACCCTTGACCTCCTGCAGAAAAACTCCATTCAACCTTCCGCCTTTGTCCCCCATCCATATATCACACTTATTTGTGAGGGGGATTTGCTTATCTTTACATCATAGAAAGATAAGAAATTTCAAAAGCCACTTTAGATTTAACTATATGTTAATTTCAAATCAATGTGATGTGCACTTTGAGTTGCCTTAGATGTATACATATTATTATTCTATCCTCATCCCTTTTGTTTTATATTTTAGATGGTTTATGCTAGATTTTTACTTAATTGTATAATAAAGAATGTATATATGATGGTTTGTTGTTGGTATTTCATTTTTCTAGATCATTTGTATGCTTTGTGGATCTCCATTGTTTGTAGTCTTTACTTTTGTGACGCATTATTAAAAGTAAGCTTGGTAAATTGTGATTGTATTTATTTTATTGAGGACTTTGTTCCATATTAATATGACTACTACATCAATTCCCCCATTAAGAGCAATTACAATTACATCAAACCAAAAAAAAATATTTTATCGATGATATGTATAATTCCCCTCTTAATAATCACAAATTATAGATAGCCATTGCAATGAATAAAATATATTCAAAAACCTATGTGTGTTTTACAATAATATGGTAAAATAATTGTTACGAAACATCATTATAACGGTTTTTTTATAGGTTTGATCAATTTTGAGACTATTGGTCCATTTAGATATTGCCAAAACCATTGATTCCATGTTCAACCTACCATCTCTTGTTTGTATTCATAATAACTCTAGTATACTTCTATGAATTCCTTGCAATTGAACTATATAATGATAAAAACATGTTACCAGATTTGATCTAGAAGTTTTAGTGAATTGCAATCCACACCAAATTATAGTATACCTATTATGGTTGTTAGTTTGGCACATGCTACATAGCTACACATATCGACATGCAATAACAAAGTACATTGTAATACAATATAATATCTAGAAACACTGGCCAATTCATCACATAAGCTCCCTATTGAGAATCTATATTAAATCAAGTTTCAAAAGTGCAATTATTTGATTCTAATAGTATCATTATTCTTGTTTGATAGTGTGATTGTCATTTTCCAAAATTACACCATCACTTTTATAATGTATAAATATTGAATTTCACAAGTTTAACATTTGTCTTTTAATATTTAAACTGCTTTGCTACTTGTATCATGAAGAAATATATTACTTAGTGTATTTTGCTAAAAAAATGAACTTATCTCAAACTAGTTTAATGAATCTATTACAATATGTTGATTTCCATTAATTTAAACCATATTACAAAATGTTTTCATGGCAGCATAATATTCCAAGGCACAACATCATATAATATATATTAAGATGTTATAAAGCCCACATTCTAGGTTGGGAGAAAAACATCTCATTTTATTTCTCCAAACGCTATCAAGAAAGTCTAATTCATCATCATATATATTTTAGTTTTAGATATACCTTAATTTCCATATGTCCCTTTTCATAATTCCATGCCCATAAGATGTTATCCACATCAATAATGTCATATTTCTCTATTTTGATGATCCAAAATTTAGGTTTTTTTACCTCGACTTGCATATCCTCTGCATATCCTCCATTGGGTGTCCATCATTGGACCATAATCTTGTATGGTTTAGCATCATCTATTTCACTGTAGACATAACAAAATGTCATGTTTGACCATATTTGTTTGTTATCACTTGTTCATTGATCTGAAATAGATATGAACCAAGACAATGGTTGTAAGACTCAATACTTAAGAGCAATTCAACAATTAATGTGGTTATATAAACATTAAGGAAAATGCAAATGTAAAAGTGAGTGAGACAAAAGAGAGGTAAAATATGAATTCAATAAAATATAAAATAAAAATAGAAGAAAGAGCAATGGGGATTGAAAGGCTGTCATCTTGGCCTTCCCATTATCCCCCAAGTCTCCTATATATTCGTGTAACTTGGCTCTCAAAGGGATTTTTGTAGATTAGTTGGCAAATGATAGAAGGAATCAGAGAGAGCCATGAGTTGCATTGTAACCTAAGATTACCGATATAGAGAATTGAACAACCATTGAATGTATGCTTTCCCATTTGAGTTTTCAAGGAAAATCTATGTCAATTGTGTGTGTGATTTTATCATTATGTGATGGCCTTTAGCTCATAGTTGCATTAAAAAAATTGTTATAATAAACTACATATGAGATGGATGTTAAATTTGGGTTAATTGTTGCATGAGATTTTTTGTAAAGCTACTTTATATCTATATATGTAATTTTCGTTTGGGATTATTTTAAATGTGTGAGAGTCCATTATAGGTTGTAGCTTTGTTATTCCACTCCACTGTTTCATTTACCGTAGATAATAGAGAATTCCAACAAGTCTTTTCTCTCTATTGTTCAATGTGTCAAGAGCATAAAAGTCATTGGTTATCATTACACAGTTGTTGCAATCTTTTAGGGGGTTTCTAATTGTGTTTTTTCGAAGTTTGTTGACTGTTGAAAAGGACCAAAGAAATTCTTTGTTTTCCCATGGTTGCATAAAGGGAACCCTAGCCTTCTTGGAGACCATACACACTATTGGTTTGTTGCTTGAACCCCCACACAGACTGTAAAAACCGCATGTAGGGATTGCTTTCTCTTCTGTGGGCCATGCATATGCATTCAAGAAGTTGGACATGTGTTCTCTCTTACGTGGGGGTCTGATACCATCATAGATGGACATATCTCGGTTGGCGTTGATTGATGAAGATAATGTTTTGGGCGGTAAGTTGTAAGCAAAACAAAGCTTGGATTTGGTAACTTCTTCTTCCCTGTGTCGGCATATTGCAAGTTAAAGCTAAGTTGACGGTGGCTGCTATGAGCATTCTACGGCATATTGCAAGTTAAAGCTAAGTTGACGGTGGCTGCTATGAGCATTCTAAGTCAGAGTGTTGGCTCTCTTGTGCCATAAGATCATTCCCCATATTTTAAATAATTGATTCGCTTGAATTCTTAATCAATGGTATGGAGTAAATTAAAGAAGGGCATCTTAATCCTACATTATAGAATGGAGTAAATTTGGCTTACTCGCCACCTTTTGTTAAATCCATTTCTTAAACGATTTATTTACTTATCATTGTGTGCATGTTTTAACTTTTAAAAACGGAAGCATATCATTAATGCTTGCATGGAGTGAGTGCTTAAAGGAATAGAAGGAATAGAGTGAATGGTGTTAGGTGGTTTAGTGGATGGTCTTCTCTGGTATATATATATATATATTATTGAATCAAGTAATTTGGGTGTTAATATGAATTTCCAAGTGGTATCATTTCAAAACCAAGTAATGGCCATTAAATGGAGTTAACAACTACATCCAAACCTATATAGTAGAGCTAGCAAAAAACAAGTGTGCTTGTGTATCGAAGTTGAAATTGGATCTAGCTTTCCATAGCTTCAAAACATAGTAGGGTAGAAACTTGAGCATAGCATAAGAAACTTGGATTCATTTTGAAGTGCACATAGAATAGAGACCTTGGAGTCAATCATGAAGACAAAGTTCTCAGTGACAAAATATTTGTAGAGTCTTGGTTTTTTTATTGGCCTAATTACTAGTGTGTTTTTCCTTGGTTGTGTGTAGGTTACACTATAAACTAGGCCATACTTCCTATCCTGAATAGTATTGTTGGGCATATTACACTCATAACTACACAAGATAGAGAAATAAAGATCTTTGTACAAGATTGAGGATAAATGCTAGAAGTAAATTTCGCTTATTATCTGTGTTGGTGAATCAAGAGGGATATAAGTCCTTTGTTTACAAATTAGAAGGTATTAGAGAGGTTTAATTCTTGGCCATGACGTAGCTACTAGAACATCACATAAATAGCATGGGTAAAGCAACCATAAAAAGGTTAGAAGACATGTAGGCCATTTGAATGCTCAACTTTAAGAAGAGAAAAATAACTTGAAGGAGAAGGTATACATGTATGAACAACATATTCCAGAGATGGAAAAGAACCATCGATACCTCTATACACTATTTCCATTGATAAAAAATCGTTTTCATGAATGTCAAGAATACCTCTCTATGGTTATGGAATATTGGGACAAGATCATGGTTAGCTAGTGCAATAGGGAAAGAAGGTCATTCAAATGGATAAATGGCAGGAGGACATGCTCATTTAGATGACAACTCACTTGCATTAAGAGTTGGAAAATAAGGAATAAGTATTAACAAAGACACAAGTACTTATCCAAGAACACAAAGGAGTGGAGAAAGCTCCTTCAATTGCTACTATAGAATCCAATGCCATGACAAAGTCAAGCATGGTAAGTTCATCTTGTTTATACCTTTCTCAAGAATATTTGGCGAATTTAAAAATCATACTAGAGACATTGGTTCAATTGTTTTAAGGAATATGGGCTATGATGGACATGGGCTAGGAAAGAGAAGGAAATGCATCATAAGCCCCATTATAGTTTAATAGAGGGTCGGACATGAAGGCCTAGGTTCTAATGGCAAAAAGGAAAAAATTTCCACAAACACCAAGATCACTTTTGTGAAGGAAACAAAGGTTGCATAAAAAGAGAAATAATGAAGGAAGAGGTAAGTATGTTCCTACTCTAGCGTTATTGTGGTAGATTGCAAAAGGGTGACTATGAGAAGAGTGCAAAGACTTGGGTTGCACCAATAATCAGAAGTGATGACCCATTTAACTAGGACAAGAAAAATAAAAACAAGAGCTATGCTTCCTTGAAGACTCCATTATTTGTTAGTGATGCAAGAAGAATGACCACTGAGCTTACCATTGTTGGTACTCAAAGGCATGTTCATTTGGTGAGAAGAAATTCCCTCCTATGGAATCTTGTTGGGAGAAGAAAGCCACATGCCACAAGCTAGATTTGTTTTAGAGAATGAATGGAAAGAAGACTTAGCCAAACTAACAACAACAAAATCAGAGGCACATAGAGAATATAAGCATGTCAATTAACCCATCCAAAACCAATTTCTTTTACCACTATTGCAAGTTAAGTGGACACTAGGAAGCAAAATTTTGGAGGCTTCATCTAGAGCTTCACCGTAGAAACCACACAACCAAGAGAAGGGCATGGAGAGTGAAGGATAAATAGGAATAAGAGTTTCCTACAACTCCAACCCAAGGAGAAAAAAATGTCTAAGGAGTTGTAGAAACACATGAGATCTACATCGTCATTGAAGAGGATAGTGGGTTTATGTTGAAGACAAAAACAACCCCACTCCAATAATTTCGTTTGATCTTACAAAACAAAACTCTCTTATTGGAGATGTATTTAAGATTGGTGCATGGAGGTAAATGACCTAAGGAGTTCTTTCGACCTCATGATATCCACCACAGAAAACAAGACGATAGATAATTCATGAATGATTGTGTTTCACACGAAGGATGCCAATTGAATAGATGGAGTGCTATGAAAGCATGCGCAACAATATAGACTTGTTTTCATGCTAGGAAGTAATTAATTCTATCATGTTAAGGTAATCCACACTTCATTTTGTGGATTTGTGGGTGATGGTATTGGTTGTTGGGTTCTTACTTTTGAATGAGTGATACATACATTCGACTTTAACTAGAATTCCACTTGGATTCATTGACTACTAAGATGGACCATCTCCAAGTTTGAGATTGCGAGGGACTTACACAGTACTAGAGATGGAAATGAATTTTGATTGAAGAGTTTCAATATAAAAATTGATTAGATTTGAGAGTTAGTGAGCATATTTTTTTCACTATGGGAACAAGTGAGCCAAGAACTAGAGCCAAAATTGTAGTTAGACCAACGCTAATATCTAGACCAAAACTAGAATTAGAGCTAGAGCCACGAGCTAGAGTTAGAGATGTGTTCCAGAGAAGTAGAAAAAAGGCACACTGATCAAGATCAGTTTCCCCTAAGCTTTGGAAACACAAATCCTCTCAACGGGGAATTATGATTCAAAATGGATTCAGACCAAGACAACAGTTGTAAGAATTTGTACCTAAGTGTACTTCAACAATTAAAGAGATTAGGTAAAACACGAACAATGTAAATGCAAAAGTAAATGAGACAAAAGAAAGGAAAAATAAACATCAAATAAAATAGATAATGAAAATAGGAGAGAGAGGAATGGGAAATGAAAGGCCCACCTTTTGGAATTATCATTACCCCATAGACATCCACTATCTTCTTGTAACTAAACTATCAAATATATTTCTTCTTGTTAGATGGCCATAGAAAGGAGGAAATAGAGAGAACCATGAGCTGCATTGTAGCCAAATATTGTTGAAATAAAGAACTAAATAAATATTGTGTTTCAAATGTTGTTGTCATTGATGTCAAAGACAAGGGGAGACCATAGATGTCCAAGTTGAAGATTGCAAGAGGATATTGCAAAATGAGGATTGTTGGAAATATTGTGTCATTAATGCCTTGTTTGGATACCCTTGTCTTTGAAGGATTTTTTTCTTTCTTTCTAAATACTTAGCTCATATGGAAGCATATGATATATGGTTGAAATGCTTATTCTGATACCTTTCCAACAATGTATGACACTCCCTCTAACTTTGTAGGAATGTAGAGATATGAAGTGTTAAACTAGCCCTACTAGAGTGTTAGGTTGGCCCTGCCAAGATATTGAACGATGTTAGGTTGGCCCAAAAAGGTGACTTAAAAACACTATAAATAAGAGATCCCTCACCCTATTTTGTTCATTCATTTGTCACTTGAGTTCTTCTATTAGGAGGTGCACACTTTTGGAGAAGGAGGATTTTCTTGAAGATATGATCTATCTTGGATATTTTTAAGGAGTGTTTCTTGATGAGGATGTGATCTATTTTGAAGGTTTCTAAGGTGTGCATCTTGATGAGTATCTTTTTGATGATTTGATATATTGTGAAGGTTTCTAAGGAGTGTATTGTGATGAGGCCAAGGTAGAACGAGTGATATCATAGTTTAAGGGATGATTTTGGAGCAAATTTCTTGGTGATATCATGATAGATGGAGGGTAGATTATAGATAAGATTTGAATCATATTATGAGGCATATTTGTAGAATATTATGCATCATATCTGAGGCATATTTGTAGAATATTATGGAGAAAATTTTAGGTATATTATGAGGCATATTTCTAACATATTATGGAGCATATATGAGGCAATTTATGAGGCATATTTGTAGTAGATTATGGAGCATATATGAGGAAGGTTATGAGGAAGATTTGAAGTAGATTATGGAGTATATATGAGGCAAGTTGTGAAGCAAATTTGAAGATAATTATGAGGTAATATTTGAGGTGAATATGCCATCATTATTGTAATTGATCCTTCAGTAGGTTGGTGCCTAGATATTACTGAGTTGGTGCTCAATTGAGTAGATTGTGTCTCCACTAGGTTGGTTCCTACATATTGTTGAGTTGTTGTTCATTTGAGGGGATTAGTGTCTCTAGTAGGTTGACACTTACAAACCTTGTAATAATAGGTTCGTGCCTACATATTGTTGAGTTGGTGCTCATTTGAGGGTATTGGTGTCTTTAATAGGTTGATTCCTACAAACATTGTAACAATAGGTTGGCGCCTATGTGAATTTCTGAAGATAAGCTTTAGTGGTTTTCTCTCCAAAGAGATTCCATGTTTAATTGTGTGTTGTGATTTGTGTTTATGCATATTTACTGTTTTGAATTTATTGAATAAGTGATGAATGTTTAAATTGAGAAAAAATATCTTATACTGAGGCACCCCCCCTCTTAGTATAAGCATAAGTTCAACAATTGGTATTAGAGCATATTTCTTCAGAAACAATTTTAACCACTAGAAGACATATCACAAGACCACACATGTCAATCAAAACCAAGATTGATGAAGCAAAAATAAAGGGGATCGAGCATATTCAAAGGTAAACTACCCTTTTGTCTTAGTTGTGTTAAAATAGGGCATTTTGCAACCAAGTGTCCATTTGTAGGAAAGGAATATAGTGATGATGATGAACAAGAGAATAAAAACAAGGAAGGTCTCCTCCGAGACAACGCTCCTTTGTTTCATGGATCAATATATGTAGTTTATATCATACAAATGAAGATGTATTTGAAGACTCTTGGGATAGATATTTGGGATTTAGTCATGACATGTTATACAACTCCGACCACTCATTCAATAGATGAAACTGGTAGGAAGTTAAATGAAAATAATGGAAAAGCAATGAATGGAATCATGTGTGTTTTCTCAAACTTTGAGTTTGACAAGGTAACAGAGTGTACATTTTCTAAAGATACTTGGGACAAGATACATAATATTTATGGAGAAATGGGGTATGCTAATGAAGAAGATGAATATAATAAAGATAAATTTTAGTTGTGGAAGAAGAAGACATTGATGAAGAAAATGAAAGACAATTAGTAAGAAAAATCAAATTTATAAGAAGAAGAAATTGATGGAGAAGTGAATCTTGAAGTTGAACTCACTTGTGACTTAGAAGAAACAAAGAAGATGGAAAAAAGAATATAAATCAAAGGGAACACATGCAGAGATATGGAAATCAATTTTATGATCTTGATGAAACAGAAAGGAAAATCCTAAAGACTCAGATAGAATAGAAAAAACATATTAAAGAGGTAGTGAGAAGGCAACTCAAGGAAGAGGAATAAATACGTGAGAAGCTAGAATATATTGAGGTTTTTTAATTAAGAAATGGATTAGAAAATTCAAATGCACAATTACATAGGAGTATGAAGAGAAATTAAACTTTGAACGAAATCCTCAATCACCGAAGGTCACCATTCATCAAAACAGGTCTTGGCTATGATGAAAATCAAAAGACCCCTAAAGATACAAGCAAGGAAGATAAAGAAAAACCTAAAGTTTATGCCAATGTTCTCATAGGATCCGTAAAAAATGAAACTATCAGCATGAAAGGAAATTATGACCAACAGAAACCGTATTCTTATGTAAAGAGAAACAAGAATGAGTTCATAAGAGTTGTTCCACCAAGAAGGCCTTTCAAAAATTGGTACCAAAATATTTGCTTTGGATATTGTTTTCTTGCAATAATTTTGGTCATTAAACAATAGATTATAGATCTTATGCAAGAAGTGACCATGCGAGAAACAAAATATGAAGCCTCAAAGGATGATTATGTGAGTAACAAAACCAAAAGTGCTTATGGGTTTGGTGACAAAAAATACAAATCATTTTCTCCCCTATTTTATTACAATATTGAATGCTATAAGTGCAATAAATATGGGAACATAGCTTGTTACTATAGAAGAAACATAGTGGGGAATTCTAAAAAAGAAGAAGAAGAAGATGTTCTTTCCAAATAGAAAGAAGGATATTCGAAGGCTTGGGAGAAAAAGGAATAGAAGAAGGAAGAATGTGGACTTGCACTCTATGCTCAAGATAAAGGGAACCAATGGAACATTGATAGTGGATGTTCAAAACATATAATAGGGTGTCCGACCAAGTTTTTCACCTTAAAAGAAGAAAAAAGAGGCAATGCTACTTTCGGAGGTAATTCTTCTGTAATGATAGCTGGAAAAGGTATTGGTAGTCTTGATAATGAAAATAATAACACACTGAATGTATTCCTTATTGAAGGGCTGAAACATAATCTTCCAAGTGTTAGTCAAATGTGTGATAAATGTTACATTCTCACCTTCCATTTTAAAGGGTATGAAATAAGGAGAGAAGGATCATGAATACTAGTGGAAATTGCAAACAAAACCTTAAGTAATGTATAGATACTTGATGAATTCAAAGGAGAAAAATAGATAAAAATGGGAGTGATATCCTTCTTTTCTCACCACTAAGTTCTTGAGGAGAAGCACAAGCTCAAAGGGAGTATCCCTTTGTCGTTGATGTCAAAGATGGAGAGTTATAGATAAGGAAAAAATTACAAATGCAAGGAGAAGCACAAGATTAGGAGGATAATCCCTTTTCCATTGATGTCAGAAGGGGGAGAAGTTGTAGATAAGAGGATAATTGTATACATGAGAAGAATTGTAGAAAAAAGGGAATTTCAGACATGGGGGATTTATTACAGGATTTTTGCATATTTGACTAAGGGTTGCTATTAATGACAACAGGGAATATTATTGGCATTATTGTTGTCATTGATGTAAAAAAAAAGGGGATGTTGGAGACATTTACCCAACATGCACACTTAATTTGGTCAATTTGGCCTTGTTAAACCACTATCCTAAGTTTTATCGACTTAATCGGCATCATATGAGCACACGATGACATCAACATGAGCACACCCACACCTACCTTCAGTCAAGGAGGCCAACTAAGCCTTCTCCTTCATTCAGGGAGGCTAACTAGGCTTCCTCCTTCAAACAGGGAGCATTCTGGGGGTGATTTGAGTGTCATAAATGCACCTAATTGCTAACTGATTGTTACAATCAGTTAAGCTAAGTGGTGAAGGTGCCTCCATTCATTATATTGATTAATTTTATTAATATTTATGAACTGGAGTCAACTAGGGTGCCTCCAACCACCTCTGATGACCAGTTTGACTTCAATTAACCTCATCGGGGTTCACTGGAGTTAATGATGCACTACCACTTGTTGGTTGGCATGCAATGACATGTGTCTGAGCTACTTTCAGTTAGACTCAGTCATCCATTGCACTCTGACTTCAGTTAGGACTCAGTTGAGTCAATTTGGACTTGATCAGTGGGTTAACTAGGTGTTTTTATTGTGGCTTACATTCAGTTAAGCTACACCCATTCATTCAATTCGAATCACCTCCTTGGAAATTTGAATTGTCTTGGACTTCATGCATCTTGCATGATCATTGTATTGTATTACTCATTCTTTATTGAATATACAGAGCTACTACTTCCATTGCAGCACCATTATGCCATTTTCATGCTTAATTGTTTGAAATTTCTTATGAGATTGTGTTTTAGTCCATATATTACTGTGACATATTAATATGGTATCAGAGCTCACGGTGGGATGAAGCTTAGATCTCTCAAAAACATGGTTTTTGATGGATCTTGCATGAAAAATCGAGCTAAAGCTCAAAATTCTAGCACTGCACCAAAAGCCAAGGCTTACCACTTAATACCCCAAGTTAAGGAATTGTTGATCAAGCTTGCTTGATCAACTATGTTGGGTGTGATGAAAGCCTAAAATGTGCATGCTATTCAACCTTATAGTTCCCCTTTTGTTGTGATTTGCAGGTTTTAACAGGTGAAAAGCATTCGCTACAACAGTTTGAGATGGCTTCTTCCATAGAACTCTTGACTCCGTTCAATTTCCATTCATGGAAAGGAGATATGGAGATCCAGCTACATGCCAGAGGACTCTATCGGGTCACTATGGAAACTGAAGAAGAGCCCACTCATGTGATAGACAAAGCTAGATTCTTGAACAAGAAAGATGAAGCATTCAGATTTTTGTGCCTCTCTATTTCCAGGGATCTTCTTTTCCATCTCTTGAGATTGAAGACTCCAAAGGAAATTTGGGACAAATTGGACACCCTGTATGGAAAACAGGATGATTTGAGAGTATACGAGCTTGAAAATAAGTTGATGTCTCTCCAACCTTCCAATTTCTAGACCTTAAATGATTTTTTCACAAAGTTCAAGCACATTGTCTTACTGTTGAAGCAGTTTAAGGTGGGGAAGGAGGATGATCAGCTCATCCTCTCCATTCTCTCCAAACTTAGAGCTAATTATTTGGTGTTTGTTTCTACATTTTGTGCGGGGAATCTCACAACCCCTGGATGGAAGATGCCTTCACTCAATGCTTTCATTGGGTCCCTAACAAGTGAACATGATAAGCTTGTCCAGATGGGGATCATCAGATCCTCCCGTGATCAAGCCCTCTATGCTTCAGGGCCCAAATATTTGAAGGGTAAAGGAAAGCAGCAGAAGAACCCAAAAACCAAATTCGAAGCTCCTAAGCCTAAAGTTAAAAACCAGCAGCATGAAGAGCCTTCCGGCTTGAAGAAGAACAAAAGCAAAGGGCATCATGGAAAGGAAAACATCAAGTGTTCATACTGCGGGAAGGGCTTCCACCCTGAACATGCCTGCATGAAAAAGAAAATTGATGAAGCTACTTCTCTTCTTGAGAAAAATCACATCAATCTTCTGGAAATATTTTGGAGGAGAGATCAGCAAGATCGGGAACCACAGCATGAAAGAGGTCATGCTCTCATGGAAAGCACTTCAAAGTCCAAATCTCTTTTCATAGATTCTGGAGCTTCGAATCACATGATGGATGAAAGAGACTCTTTCTCATCTTTGGAGACCAGCAAATCCATTCCCATCCACATGGGAGATGACTCCACAATCATATCTGAAGGACAAGGTACTGTAAATCTTGAGCATGGTTACTTTTCCAATGTTTTGTATGTACCATATCTTGCATCAAACCTCCTAAGTGTTTATCAAATGACACATATAGGAGTGCCCAAGAGGGTCTCCTTTAGCCCAGATGATGTATAGATCATAGAACTTGCATCTAGAAAAATCATAGCAAAAGGCCTTGCAAACCATCATGCAAAAGCCTACAAGTTCTCCCATTTTGTAGCAGATGCAAAGCCCACCACATTGATGACTCATGGAAATGAAGTTACTAAAATGTGGAATGAGAGGTTTGGCCACCTGAACTTTAAGTACTTGTAGAAATTACAGCATAATTCTATGTTTGAAGGCCTCCTGGTCATCAAAGCTACCACCAGAATTTGCAAGGGCTGTGTTGTTGGAAAGCACCCTGAGCATAAGTTTGATCGGGGCAAGGCAAGTCGAGCATCATGCATATTGGGACTTATACATTCTTATATCAGTGGTCCCATGCCTACCACATCCATGAATGGATCAAGGTATGTCTCACTTTCATTGATGACTTTTCCAGATAGACATGGGTCTTTTTTATCAAAAAGAAGTCTGAAGTCTTGGAAAAATTCACTGAATTGAAGGCTTTGATTGAGAATGCATATGGAAAAAAGATCAATATTTTGAGATCTGATAATGGTGGGGAGTATATCAGTAATGATTTATTTCATATATGTTCCCAAAGTGGTATTCATATCCAGCATTCAGTTCCCTACACTCCCTAGCAGAACGTTGGAGCGGGAGGAAGAATCGGTCTCTCAAGGAGATGACCACTTGTATGCTGGAATCAAAGAAGTTTGATGAAAATTTGTGGGCTGAATCCATGCATGCTGCAGCATATATATTTAGAACAGAGTGCTACACTCATTTGTGAAAGGGAATACCCCTTTCGAAGCATATTTCGGATGCAAGCCGGATGTGTCGAATCCGAGGGTGTTTGGGTCCACTGCATGGGCCCGAATTCCGCTTGATAAAGGAGGGCTTTACAACCACAAAGAATAGAATGTCTGTTTATTGGATATACTGATGAATCTAAAGGTTTCAAGATGCTGGATATCAAAACAAAACATATCATCATTGAAAGAAGTGTCATGTTCAATGAGCCTCTTCAGGAGGTAGAACTAGTGAAGGAGAAAACTGCTGAATTTCCTTCCTATTCTACTGAATATTTGGATGATGGAATTGGGGGTGATGACCATGATTTGGATCCTATGATTTTTGATATTAGTGAACAGCAAATATCAGATGCTGAATTATAACCTGAAGCACAAAATCATCTCCCAACTTGGGCTTGACAGACACTCTCCTCAGTAGATGATAACATTGGAAATCCGGATGATCCAAGAAGAAACCGGTCTGATTTCCAAAGAGGAGGTATTGCGCTCTCTTGTACTAATTATTTGCTATCTGAATATTGTTATTTAATGATAATTTCAGATCCTAAGTCTTACTACCATGCTCGAAAGGATCCGAGATGGCAAGCTGCCATGGACGAAGAGATGAATTCTCTTCAGAAAAACACTACTTGGGAGTTAGTTTCTCTTCCTCTGGGGAGGAAATTGGTTCAATGCAAGTGGGTGTTTCATACTAAGTTTGATGCTGATGGAAGAACCCAAAAATATAAGTCAAGGCTGGTAGCAAAAGGTTTCTCCCAAGTCTAAGGTGTGGACTACCATGAGACTTTTGCACCGGTTGCAAAAATGGACTCCATTCACCTAGTTTTGGCAATTTCTGCATCTAAGCACCGGGAAGTGCATCATATGGATGTTAAGTATGCCTTTCTACATGGAGATATTCATGAAGAGATATACATGAAGCATCCTGAGGGATACATTTTTGATCCATATTTGGTTTGCAGACTAAAGAAGTCACTATATGGGTTAAAACAGGTCCCAAGCTAGCGAGTGGTATTCCAAGATGGATGCCTTCCTTCTCTCGCAAAACTTACAAAGGTGTAAATCAGATCCAAATGTGTATATACAACAGTATGATGGTCATTTTATTATTATTTTTTTATATTTTGATGACTTACTAATTACAGGTAGCACAATTACTTCTATTTCAGTCATCAAAACTGCTCTCCACAATGCATTTGAAATGAGCGATTTGGGGCTATTGAAGCAATTTCTGGGGCTCGAAATTGAGAAAAATATTGATGGGATAATGGTCAATTAGTATAAATATATATCATACCTATTAGTCGAGTTCAACATGGCTGAATGTGAGGCTGCTCCATTCCTTTTCCTTTCAGGGATCAGCCTTGAAGAAGGAAAAAGCACACCTCCCATGGACTGCACTATTTATCGACAGCTGATAGGTTTCCTGCTCTACTTGATTCATTCTCAGCCTGAAATATGCTATGCTATGAATTCTATGTCAAGATACATGCAGCAGCCCCATGATATTAATTGTAATTTAGCCAAGAGGATCCTCCAGTGTATTCAGGGAACTAGGACATACGACATTCACCATGCTGCAGACTCCAAGCTAGAGCTGGTTGGTTACACAGATTCTGATTGGGCGAGTGATTCTATTGATCGAAAGTATACTTACAGATATGTCTTCATGTTTGGTGGTGGCCCCATTTTCTGGTCTAGCAAAAAACAGGCCGCCATAGCATTGTCTTCAGCAGAGGCCGAGTACCGAGGAGTGGTGAATGCTTGCATCGAAGCTATTTGGTTGCAAGGCATTCTTTCAAAGTTTGATCTTGGTAGTAATTTATCCACTATTCTTTTGTGAGAATCAAAGTGCTATTAATATATCCACAGATCCAGTTACCAGGCAGAGGACCAAGCATGTAGAGATACACATGCACTATATCAGGGAATTAGTGCATGACAAGACCATCATTTTGCAATACTACCGCACTGATGAGCAGATTGCAGACATATTCACCAAGAGATTTTCATAAAAGAAGTTCACTAACCTCCGTTCACTATTGGGGGTGAGTTCATCAGGGTAATCAGACTAATTTCAGTGTTCATCTTGAGGGGGGGGGGGTTTCCCTCTTTTCCTCACTTAGATTTATTTTTTAGCATTGTTTGAGTTAAATTATTGTACAGGGTGACCTATGGCCTTTGTTTTCAAGGCCCTAGCATTTCATGCACTTTATTTTTACTTCTACTGAGTATAGCTTAAGGGGGGGGGGGGGGGGGGTTGGAGACATTTACCCAACATGCACACTTAATTTGGTGAATTTGGCCTTGTTAAACTACTATCATAAGTTTTATTGACTTAATCGACATCAGATGAGACACTATGAAATCAGCATGAGCACACCCACGCCTACCTTCAGTCAAGGAGGCCAACTAAGCCTTCTCCTTCATTTCGGGAGGCTAACTGGGCTTCCTCCTTCAAACAGGGAGCATTCTGAGGGTGATCTGAGTGTCATAAATGCACCTAATTGCAAAATGATTGTTACAATCAGTTAAGATAAGTGGTGGAGGTGCCTCCATTTATTATATTGATTAATTTTATTAATATTTATGAATTGGAGTCAACTAGGGTGCCTCCAACCACCTCTTATGACCAGTTTGACTTCAGTTAACCTCATCGGGGTTCATTGGAGTTAATTATGTGCTACCACTTGTTGGTTGGCATGTAGTGACATGTGTCTAAGCTACTTTTAGTTAGACTCAGACATCCATTGCACTCCGACTTCAGTTAGGACTCAGTTGAGTCAATCTGGACTTGATCAATGGGTTAACTAGGTGTGTTTACTGTGGCTTACATTTAGTTAAACTACACCCATTCATTCAATTCGAATGACCTCCTTGGGAATTCGAATTGTCTTGGAATTCATGCATATTGCATGATCATTGTATTGTATTACTCATTCTTTATTGAATATACAGAGCTGCTACTTCCATTGTAGCACCATTATGCCATTTTCATGCTTAATTGTTTGAAATATCTTATGAGACTGTGTTTTAGTCCCTAGATTACTGTGACAGATTAATAGGGGATACCGTCAATGTCCAAGATGAAGATTTTAAGATGAAGAATACAGAATGAAGATTATTGGAAATATTGTGTCATTGATGCCCAGTTTGGATACCTTGTCTTTGAAGGAATGTTTTGTTTGAATACCTAGCTCAAATGGAAACAAATGATATATGTTTGAATATATTATTTCGATACCTTTCCAAAGATATATGGAACTCCCTCTAAATGTATATAAATGTGGATATATGAAGTGTTCAAATAGCTCTACCACAGCATTAGATCATCCTTGCTAAGATATTGAACAATGTTAAATCGACCTAGAAAGGTGACTTAAAAACACTATAAATAAGAGGGAGCTCACCCTCATTTATTCATTCATTCATCACTTGAGTTGTTCTCTTAGGAGGTGCACACTTTTGTAGAAGGAGATTTTTCTCGAAGATCAGATTTATCTTGTAGGATTCTAAGGAGAGTGGGCTTCATGAGGACATGGTTTATTTTGAAGGTTTCTAAGGTGTGCATATTGATGAATATATTTTTAGGATGTGATATATTGTGAAGGTTTCTAAGGAGTGAGGATAATTTTAAGAACACCCCTGGATTTTTTATGTAGAATAAATGGGTGAATCTTCCTAGTATATAGGAAAAATTGAAGGCTATTTTATTAATAATATAATATGTAGATATAATGTTTTGGCTAATATTTCATTCTATTATATAATTTTGTAAAATATTGGGGAATATTTAACTAATTTATAGGATATTGTAATTTCTTAACAAATATTTCACTGAATTATAAAATATTGTAAAAACTTGGCGAATCTTTCTTCAAATTATAAAACATGATAACGTATTGGTGAATCTTTTGCTAGGAAGACTCATTTTTTTATTCTATAGATTACTAAGGTAGTGCAATAGAAGAGCATATACTAGATCTCAACTCTCTCGACTCCTATACCATCAAATGAACAAATGCATGAATGAGGAGAGGAGGGATTTATTTATACATTTCACAAGCAGTATTGGGTCACTCACAACTAGAGGTGTTGGTGAAACAAAACTACACTAACTAGATTCAAGGCAAGTGGGGAATCCACTTTTTATACAATCCCTTAATGGTCCAATAGACACGTGGGAGACCAAATCTTGACATACCAACAAACTAATAGAATTGAACACTCTACACTGTGGAGTGATTATGGAAGCCACGAACCATTATTACAACGTGGAGTATTATCAATACTCACAACCTTAATATAGTGTATGAATTCCCAATTAGCTTATTTTCCAAATCTTTCATTTTTAAGCTACCATCTAAGAAAAAATAACTCGCTTATTTGTTTATAGATACGAATGCCACTTCTTCCTTTCTTTTATTGACAATCAAAATATGAATTATGTCATTTGATTTAGAATTTTTAGAGTTAGTTATAAACTTGCAACGATTCTTAGAAATAAGAACATACACTAACAAGAATAGAAATCATAATAGTGCATCATCATGCATATCATTAGAACTACTCCGTTAAAGACCTACTTTTTCTCAAATAAATTGAGGAGGTGTTTGTATCCATGTCCTTGAAAATTTTTGAAGCATGCAAAATGTGGTAAAATTGTTTTAGGACACTCATTGAATGTAAAAGACTAAATACCAAATAGCACAATGTCTACATATTAGGTCAAACATGCCCTGTACATATTATATACAATGTTATGCAACCAAGTCCCATAAATAGCATAAAAAGAGCAGAAATGAACAATAAGAGAGTAATCCACGCCTTAACAATGAATAACAGAGATAAATATCAATTCTCTTCGAGGTAGGAACTCACTTACACAATGTATTGAGTACACAAGACAAGATAAGATACTATGGTGACTAAAATCAGAATATCTCCTTCCTATATATAGGAGATAAATGTATACAATAACAACTAATAGACTCACTAATATACCCAAGCCGATATAATATGTAATGCACCACAATATAGGGAGTAATGCACCACACTATATGGTGTAATGTGTCATCATTAAGGGCTTAACACACCCCTTCCCTTGAAAAAGNTCACTAATATCCCCAAGCCGATATAATATGTAATGCACCACAATATAGGGAGTAATGCACCACACTATATGGTGTAATGTGTCATCATTAAGGGCTTAACACACCCCTTCCCTTGAAAAAGTGTTGTCTTTGATGCTGAAGTAGTTCTGGATGTTGTTGTATCTTCCCATGTTGAATCTTCCATGGGTATATTCTTCCATTTAATGAGATACTCTGAAATTGATCGATTTCGAAGCTATCTAGTTTGTATTTCAATAATTTCTTTGGGCTCCAAGATGATTTTTCCTTCCTTTTCAAGTTCTGGTAATATCGTTTGAACTGGTAGCTTGTCATCGATTACCTTCTTTAAATAGGAAACATTGAAAACTAGATAGACTCGTGAAGATGCAGGTAGTTCCAATTTGTAGGTCATACTACCAATATTTTGTAACACCTTGTAGGGACCGTAGTATTTAGGTGATAATTTATTATCCTTCATGGTGTTCTTCAGGGACATCTGTTTGTATGGTTGTAGTCTTAAAAACACTGAGCGCCCCACATTAAAGCTTCGTTCACTACGGTGTTGATATTATTGTTGTTTCATTTGATTTTGTGCAAGATTCAGGTTGTCCTTTAAGAGCTGAAGAAATTGTTGTTGATGCTCCATGTGGTCTTCCACTGATTGAACCTTAGAGGGGTCTCTTCAGTGAAGATGTGATGGATGATCGATGATAGCCATAAAGTTCCATGAATCGGGTCATTTTTATGATGTATGGAAGGAAGTGTTAGACTACCATTCTTCTAGGTTAACCACTTGACCCATTTGGTTTGTTTATCAACTGCAAAACATCAAAGATACCCTTTCAAAAATTTGTTTACTATCTCTTTTTTTCCATCAGATTGAGGGTGATAAGATTATCTATGAGCCAGTTGAGTACCCAAACAAGAAAATAATTCGGTCCAAAAATTTCCAGTGAAAATGGGATCCTTGTCACTTACTATAATATTTGGAGTACCATGTAGTTTTGGTACTGTCTCCAGAAAATAATTGGAGACTATGCTTGCTTTGAAGGGATGAGATAATGCACAGAAGTTTGCATATTTAGTAAGTCTATCAACACGCTTTCCTTCAGACTCTGGTAAACCTGTGATAAAATCCATGGATACATCTGTCCACCTTTGTCTTGGAATGGAAAGTGGTTGTAGGTGACCAGGGGTTTTAATTGTTTCCACTTTATTTTGTTGGCAAACCAAACATTGTGTCACAAATTTTTGAATGTCAGTTTTAAGACCATCCCCAAAAAAATATTTATTTACCCTGTGGTAGATTTTTAAGAAACCCGAGTTCCCTTCTATCAGTGAGGAGTGGAATTTAGAAAGTACCTTTTGCTTGAGCTGGGAAATCTTACCCAGATATAAGTGATCCTTGTACCATATCAAGTCATCTTTCCACCTAAATGTATTAGAGGCACTGGGATCCTGCTGCAACTTTTGAATAAATGTCCATATTTTTTCGTCATTTTTCCATTCATCCATTGCTTCGACTATCCAATATGGTTGGATGATCAAAATAACATAGAGTAATGCTTCAAAATCCTCATCTTTCCTGGAGAGTGCATCTGCGACAACATTTTTCTTCCCCTTTTCGTAGATGATTTCAAAGTCATATCCCAACATCTTTATCACCCATTTTTGTTGCTCTTTTGAAGATAACCTTTGTCCGAACAAGTATTTAAGGCTATCATGATTAATTTCAACCTTGAAATGTCCCCCTATAAGGTAGTGGCACCATTGCTTCAAGGCATGTAGTATAGCCAACATTTCTTTCTCATAAATGGGATTTTTTAAGTTCTTTCCCTTGTGAAGGCAAGAGGGTGTCCTTCTTGCATTAGTACAACTCCAATTCCATTTCTTGAAAAATCACATTCCACGATAAAGGTTTTTGTGAAGTTTGGTGTCGCCAAAATAAGATCTTTATGCATGGACTCTTTGATTTGTTGAAAGGTTTGAGTTGCCTCCGTAGTCCAAGAAAATGCATATTTCTTCAGTAACACTGTTAGAGGAGATGCTATTCTTCAGTAAAATTTTGAGGGTTTTGCATACAGATTTTTTTTCCTATAGTAGTTGTAGTACCCTGTCAACATGTTGAACATGTTCTTCCCAAGACTTGTTATAAATCAGTATATCATCAAAGAATACTAGCACAAATTTTCTAAGGAAATGTTTGAAAATAGAATTCATCAAACCTTGAAATGTGGAAGGTGAATTTGTTAGACCAAATGGCATGAACAAAAATTCATAGTGACCTTCATGAGCTCTGAATGTTGTTTTGGGGATGTCTTCATCCTTCATTCGAATATGATGATACCCGGAACGAAGATCCAACTTTGTGAAGACAACTGCTCCATGTAATTCGTCTAACAATTCATCAATGACGAGAATGGGAAACTTATTTTTAATGGTGATCTTGTTGTGCTCTCTATAATTAGGATACATATGCCATGATCCATCTGGATTGGGTACCATTACCATTGTTTCAGAGTAAGAACTTTGGCTAGGCCTAATTATGCCATCCTCTAACATTTCAACAACCATATGCTCAATTTCACTCTTTTGGCTATAGGGATATTAGTAAGGTATGATGTTAGGAGGAACACTTCTTGGAATTAAGTGGATATCATGATCAAAGTCACGAATAGGTGGAATACCTTTGGGAATGTCCTCAAATACCTTGGAATTCTTATTAATGACCCTTTGGAGATATGGGGAGACAAGGAACTTTGAGGTTTGAACATCTAATGAGAATAATTGTGCAACTACACCTTAATGTCCTTTTTTTAACAACTTGGTCATACCATTAGAGCTTATCACCTTTCTTGGTTTTCCTGTGATACCATTTAACTCATATTCTTTACCTTCCCATGAAAATTTCATGAATTATTTTTTAAAATTAAAACCCACTGTTCCCAATGATTGTAACCATTCAAAACCTAAGAAAACATCAGCACCACCCATTGGGATACCAATCATTGGACTATTAAATACATATCCCCCCATAGATAGATTGATATTATGGCATTTCCCTGAGCAATTTAGATTTCCTCCATCTGCAATCATTACTTGAAACTTTGGTGTTGGATAAACAAAGCAATTAAGAACTTTGGCTAATTTACAGTGAATGAAATAATGAGTACTGCCAGAATCAATCAACACTGTTACCTCCTTCTTTTTGATGTATCATTCTATCTTGAGAGTTTGAGGAGTGCTAATTCCAGCCAATGCATGACAAGATATGGTGGGAGTAATTTATTTTGAAGTAGCCTCTTCTATCTATTTTGAAGTTTCCTCTTCTTGAGATGCTTCCTCTTATTTTGGTTCTTCCTCTTCACAATCTATGTAGAATAATTTATTCACGTTGCACTTATGTTCCTTACTATACTTGCTATCCCAATTAAAGCATAATCCTTTTTGTATTTTTTCATCTAGTTTTTTGGGTGTCAACCTTTGTTGTTGTTTAAAATAAGGAACATTATTTTCTCTATATCTATTGGAGAAGGGCCTTTCTATTAGTCATTGCCATATTTTGATTTTCAACCTTCCTTGCCATCATGAAATCCTTCTCTAGGGATGATGGTTCAAAGAGATGCACCTCATGTTGAATGTTATCTTTCAAGGTTACAATAAAGAGATCTAACAAATTATATTCTGAAATATTCTTCACTCTGAGACTTAGCTGCTGAAATTGCTTGATGTGCTCTGTAACTGAACCTTTTTGCTTGAGATTTACCAACTAACTGAAGAAGGTGTTGCTATTTATATCCCCATAATGTGTAATCAATTATTCTGTGAATATAGACCACGAGCTAATAGAGTCCTTTTTACGGTCACAAAACCATTGGTACCATACCAATTGACCAGGTTCTAAATACAAGAATGAAATAGTTACCTTTTGCATAGTGGGAACCTAGTGTAGATCAAAGAATTGCTTGATCTAAAAAATCCACGTGACTGGATCCTTTCCATCAAAATGTCTCATGTCAATATTAGGGATAAAGTAGTTTCTTGGACTTGAATTGAACCCATGATGTTGTAGTGAATCATCAACTTTTGAGGACTCCAACTTCCTACTCTTCAATTTTTTTTAAATTTTCTCCAGATGTGACTGGAATAAGTCATCTTTTTCCTCCTTATCCTCTTCTTGAGTATATAAATGAGGAACAATGTTATGTTTTATATCCTTCATAAAATCCTTCAAGTATTGAATATATTCTTTAATATCCATCCCTTTGAGGTCCTCTTTAGTAGACATCTTCATTTTCAATTTAGCATAGTCATCAATTTTCACATTTCCTTTAATCATGTCTTCCAACTTGGACACTCTAAAATAAATGTCTTCCATTTCATCGTATGTCGGGGATGAATCCTCTAGGGTTTTGAGTGGAGTATGATTCTTTCCACTTCCTTTTGGTATAATTTTGAACAATAAAAATATATCACACCCTAGGGTTTACCACAAATAGATCCTTCTACTAAAATCTATTTAAATGCAAAATGACGTACCTTTTTCAAACCCTGATTGGAAGACTATTTTAGGTCCGACTTGTAATTGAGGTAAAAATTGAATTTTGACTCCTCTGAGTATGAATATTCGGCATGTAGTACCTTGATATGTCCTCTTTCCAATTCTATGGGTATTACCTAATTTGGATGAGCCAACAAGGAGTTATTGCAAATATTCCAAAGATTCTTATTTTTGGCCTATCCAGGAGAGCACACTTGTACTGTATGCCACGTGTACACTATTTTGTTTATGTAGCTGAAACTTTTACCACAGACACCTTGGTCTGTCTTATTTCAAATTCAACTATTCTCACTGAATTTGGATCTTGTATTCCTTAGATATGACTTTTTCCCCAAGAACACCTATTTTAGACTAGGTTTAGGACTAGTAAGAAACCCTAGACTTTACTCAATTATCTCTGAAACTGTAATGGATCAGGATCTGAATTTCAGAATGGAGATATTTCAGCTTGTTTTGGAAGTGGGTTTTTAACCTCAATCTTTGAATACTTGTAGAAAAGGTTTTTTAGTGAAAGTTACAAGATGACTCGTTTTGTAGAAGCCAGCCCCGAGGAAAGAGCTATGATACCAAATGTTATGCAAGAAAGTCCCAGAAATAACATAAAAAGAGAAGAAATAGACAATAAGAGAGTAATACACACCTTAAAAATTAATAACAGAGATAAATATCAGTCCTCTTTGAGAGAGGAACCACGTTACACAATGTATTGGGTACACAAGACAAGATAAGATATTATGATGACTAAAATGAGAATATCTCCTTCATATATATAGAAAATAAAGGTGTACAATAACAACTAATAGACCAAAGCTGAAATATATAATATGTAATGCACCACAATATAGGGATTAATGCACCACACTATATGGTGTAATGTGTCATCATTAAGGGCTTAACATACAGTCATGATGGAAATGAAGTATCGTGTTCCAACTAAATCATATATTTATCATACATAACTAGATCCACTTCTGGATGTTGATATCAATTACACATCAAAACAAATCACCAAAAAGCATTTTACTTCTGAATGACCCTTACAAAAAACAGAATATCGTAAAACAAGTACCGAACCCAATAAATTTAGGTCACAAATTAAATTGACAAACTTGGAAATATGAATAAAAAAATCTACCAGTCCCGAACTTCTCAATACAAATAAAATAATCTACCAATATGATTTGGAAAATTCTACAAGAAGATAACTAAAATAATGACCATTCCACTAGAGCCCCTCCATTATAATCAGTGTTCATTCATTTATATTACACACATCCCAAACATCAACAATAATAGACATAAAATTTGAACATATACACTCTCATTAATGCCTTAGATCCAATAATAGTTGCAGAGAAAGATCCTAATAAAAGCACATTTTAAATAACTGGTTCAAATTCAGTTTGAATATATAAAAACCATGTGGCGTCTCTCCATCAAGAGTAGAATCCACTATCAACATATAAATGTCAGACGATAATTTAAACATGACAAGGCATGAAATAAATCGTATCTTTTGAGCTCTATAACACTTTCATGGAACCAATAATCCTAGGATAGAATAAAACCCTAATAACACCGAATGATCCCTAGGAATCAAGAGTTCCCTAGAATTCAACATGCCTAAAAAAACATCCATGAAAAAAACCATGATAAAAGGTAAATTTACAATATAATAATATTTTGTAACATCGGATAAAAAGCATAAAAAACATGGTAAAAATCATACCATGTTAATTATTGGATAAAATTTGTGGTGTTAGAAACGTATTCTTTGATAAATTGCATGTGCGACATTCCCCTTCGAGACCTAATATTTCAACAATGGAGATGTTATGTGAATATTACAATGTCAAGAAAACTAATAATGAAAAGTGGAATCACATCAACCAAAACCTTCACCCTGCAAGCACAACCCAATGTGGGTGAACCATGAATTGTTGTAGCCTTTATACATAACAAGATAGCCCCTCATTTTTCAATCAAATATTGGAGATCAAGGGCTCAAAGAAGGTATCACATAAAATTGACTAAAAATACAAGCAAATGCAACCATATGCCTGAATTACAAAGATAATGGAGGGTGAAATAACCCTTGGGAGCCTCAGTTATTGAAAATTGGGGGAAAAGGAGTGATTTCATGATATTTTCTCTAGAAATTGGGGGAAAATGATATATTGGAGGGAGATTTTGCTAGGGAGAATTTTTTTTTTTCATTTTCCTCATTAATATATGAGAGGCTATTCATTTTGGATTTATAATTTTTTCTAATAAATATTGGGTGAATATATTTTAGCTGAAAAAACCCTTTCCATATAAGAAAAACAACCCACTAAATTTATGTAACCCCCTTAATATATCCCATGGGCTATATATAGCCCCTAAAGTTATCCATGTTAAGGAGCGTATCTTGATAAAGTTATCCATGTTAAGGAGCGTATCTTGATGAGGCCAAGGTAGAAGGAGATCATGACCGATTCTAAAGAAGCTTTCATGATAGTTTAAGGGATGGTTTTGGAGCAAATTTCTTGGTGATATCATGATAATTTGAGGGAAGATGATGGATCAACTTTGAAGTTGATTATGTGGCATATTTGTAGTCGATTATGGAGCAAATATGAGGCAGATTTGCAACAGATTGTGGATAATATTTTAGGCATGTTATAAGGCATATTTATAGCATATTATGGAATAAATATGAATCAAGTTATGATGTAGATCTGCAACAGATTATGGAGTATATTTGAGGTAGGTTATGAGGCAAATTTAAGCCATATTATGAAGCATATTTGAGGTCGGTTATGAAGTAGATTTTAAGATAATTATGAGGTAATATTTGAGGTTATTATGTCAACATTATTGTACTTGATTCTTCAGTACATTGGTTCCTATATATTACTGAGTTGGTGCTCAATTGAGTAGATTAGTGTCTCCAGTAGGTTGGTGCCTACATATTGTTGAGTTGGTGTTCATTTGAGGGGATTGGTGTCTCCAATAGGTTGGTTCCAACAATCCTCGTAATAGTAATTTCGTGTGTACATATTGTTTAGTTGATACTTATTTGAGGGGATCGATCTCTAGTAGGTTGGTTCCTACAAACATTGTAACAGTAGGTTGGTCCCTACATGAATTTATGAAGATAAGATTTTGTGGATTTAATCGAAAGAGTTTCCACATTAAATTTTGTGTATTATGATATATTTTAATGTGTATTTACTATTTTGAAGTTACTGAATAAGTGATAAATGTTTAAAGTGAGAAAAATTTTCTTATATTGAATAATCCTCGGCTCTCAGTATAAGCATTAGTTCAACAATTGGTATCAGAGAATGTTTCTTCAGAAACAGTTTATCCATTGGAATATAAATCTCAGGAGCACACATGGCATGAAAAACAAGATTGACGAAGACAAAGAGAAAGAAAGGGGATCATGCAAATTCAAAGGTAAACTACCCTTTCGTCTTAGTTATGGTAAAATAGGGCATTTTGCTAAAAAGTGTCCACATGCAAGAAAGGAAGATAGTGATGATGATGAAGAAGAGAATAAAAATGAGTAAGGTATCCTCTCTGAAACTATCCTTTGTTTGATGGATCAAACAATGCAGTCTGGAGCATACAAATGAAGACATATTTGAAGAATCTTTGGCCAGATATCTGGGATTTAGTCATGACATGTTATACAACTCCAACCACTCATTCAGTAGATGTAGCTGGGAGGAAGTTAAGTGAAAATAATGAAAAAGTAATTAATGGCACCATGTGTGGCCTATCAATATCTAATTTTGAGAAGGTAATGGAGTGTACATTAGCTAAAGAGATTTGGGCCAATATATATAATATTTATGGAGAAATGGATACAAAGGATGCTGATGAAGAAGATGAAGATAATCATAAATAAAATATATATTTGGAAAAATAATATATTGATGAATAAAATGAAGACAACCAGAAAGAAAAATCAAGTTCAAAAGAAGAATAAATTGATGTATAAATGAATCTTGAGGCTGAACTCACTTGTGACATAGACGAAATAAAGATATTGAAGAAAAATAATATAAAGCAGAGGAAACAAGTGCAGAAATATGGAAAGAGGGTTCATGATATTGATGCATTAGAGGAAATTTGGGGTCTAAAATGGGCCTTATAAGAAAACGTGCCAAAATAAGTTTTTGTGAGTTGGAATTCAAGAACCAATAGAATTTCAA
>LPNX010117933.1:54808-68684 GCA_001517045.1 Pseudotsuga menziesii
TCAACACACACACACACACACACACACACACACACACACTATGAGTTATAAATTTAATTTCATTAATTACATATTTACATGTAATTTTCATCTAGTAAATAGTGTGGCGAAATGTCCATGCATATGATTGGGTGTTATTAGAGACTATTATTGCATGCTAGTGTAACTAGTATCAATCTATAGTAGAAATTTGTGTGTTTCCAAAATTTCCATGTGGTGTTAAACTCTGTTCCTCAAGGTTGGGCTTGATACTCAAATATCATAGTGGAATTTATGTATAAAACCACATTGTGAGCATATTCATAGCAATGAGCACTCTAGAACATGTCAAATTCAAATTTGTATGTGAAAAAAACAATAAGTTAGAATTGGTCGCAAATGTTTATTTATGTCCATGATTCATCCTTACATATTTAGGTAAAGAGAATGCAATTTCACACCTAAAATTATAGATCATGAGGTATTGTATTACTCCCTTGGGTTGGATGTTGGAACAAAATGTGAGAATATACTTAAATTTTAGATAACAAATCAGTTAATAAATTTAAAAGGAAATGATTACAAAACTATTTACCATCAAATGAAACCAAGCATGTGATTTAACATGAATGAAGGAATCATATGATCATTTTTTATTATAAAAGTACTTCATTGAGAAGTTTAATTTAACTTTAGTTCTATTACTTAACAAAACATGACTATGTAGTTGGTGCACTCTTGATATAAATTTAACAAAATAGAGAATAAAATCTTCTAAATTCCAATAGTTTATAGTAAATATGTTATATCTCTTTCATGCAAAATGGCACATTACAAGATTCAAGTATAAAAAACAAAAGGTACATAACAAGACAAATTCAAAAGTCAAAACACATACTTAACATAGTATTTATTCATAAAAGATGATAAAAATTGGTACTTAACATAGCATTTATTCATAAAATATGATAAAAATTAGTACTTAAGCAATAGGATTATGATGAATGCATATAGATAGGGTTGGAATAATAGAGAAACTACATATTCAATAAGTAAGAATATGCATATAGGAGTCAGTATAGTTATTATTGTGGATATTTGTATATAATTTGGATATGTAAGTATGTGCTTGTATTAGAGGGGGGAGGTTCTATTATTGTAAATGGGGTTATTTTGTAAATCATTTCTATTGTAAATTTTGTTGAAGATTGTAACTTTGAAGATATTCTTATTGTACCTTTATTGTATTATTGTTTACCTTCTTCGGGAGTTGTTATTGATGTACTTGGTCATGCAAAAGTATTGTAAGAATCAATGTAAACTTTTATGTTGTAATTCGGGTCAATAGTACACAAAATAAATATTATATAAATGTTATTTTGAGTCTCCCTATACAAGTTGGCCTTATAAGAGTAACAAGTCAACGCAATTAGGGAAAAAGGTCGCACACATGATGAGTATATATAGAGAGTGCAAACCTCTCATTTGGACACACAACTCACTCAAGCAAGTGCACATGAGAGAGAAGAAGAAGTTCATTGGATAGAAAAATAAGTTTGTTGGAGAGAAGAATAAGATGATTTTTGTATTTAGGGTTTATCTTATCTTGGTTTGGAATTTCACTTGGTGACAAAATCTATACTAAATAAGTTGTCGGGTTTTCTCCCTTGTGGTTTCCTAGAGGAAAATATTTGTGTTCTTTTGTATTGTTGTGATTGTCTTTCTTCTTGTGATCCTATTGCTTATGTTTATTATGATATAGTTCTAATTGTTTGAATATATAATATAACCATTAAAATTGTAACATGGTATCATAGCCATCGTGAAAGAAGTCTTTACGGTACTTGTAACTGACAAAAGTGGAAACTAGGGTTTCCTATTATGAATACTTCCCTCCACAGATCAGCTGAAAAAGGAGGTATAATAAAATCACCCTAAGAGGGTGCATGTTCCCATGGATGAAGATTCTAGTTCGATGGATTTTCAATTTTTGACCTAACACTACTGCTGGGAAAACTAGGGAATCGATTTTTCAACAATTATGCCCACATATTTGGAAAAAGGAGTATATTGCTGAACTCACCTTAAGGAGGGACATCTGTCTCTCCAATCACATTTGCAAGTTACCAAAGTTGAAAAACTAGGGTTTATTTGTCAAACCCTAGGTCAACCAAAAGTAGTTTTCTAGAAAGGCATTGAAGCAAGCATCCAATTGAATCACTCTGATTGGAAAACACTATTATTCTTATATCCATTTGAAGTTCTCAATTGTATCATGACAAAAAACAATACCAAGCTTGAGGACAACATTGAATGAGATGAGAACTTCCGGGCATGGAAGTATAAAGTGGTTCTTATATTAAAGGAGCATGACTTGGAAAACTATTTCAAGAAAGAAGTTGTAGAGACAGAGGGAGATGAAGAAAAGGATAGACACAAGAAGAATATGGTCAAGGAAAAGAGGATCATTACTAACTCCATCAAGGATCACTTGATCCCACGTGTTTCCTCCTTGAAGAATCCTAAGGAGATGTTTGATTCCTTGGCTAGATTCTATTAAGGGAAGAACATCCACCAAAATATGACGTTGAGAACCCAACTCAAAAATGTGAAAATGAAAATTTAAGAGACCATCCAATCCCAACTTATAGGGGTCTCTCAGATCAAAGAACAACTTGAAGCTATTGGGAATCAAATTGAAAAATAAATTTTGGAAAATATGGGAAATAGAAAGAAAGAAGAACACTCTCACAAGAAGCCTAGAAGACTCCAAAAGGACTACTCAAATTATACATGTTAAACTTGTGATGAAAAGGGACACCTTGCAAGATATTTCCCCCAAAGGAAAAGGCCATATGAAGAAAGGAAAGAAAAAGAGGTATCATGCTCATGCTACAGAAGATGATGAACCAATTAAGAAGAGATCAAGGGGAGACGATACAAGTGAATAAGACTAAGTGATGACATCCACTTTCACAGAGATTGTCACTCATATAAGTGACAAATATCTTGTTTATAAGAAATTGACATAGAAGGATTCATCTCATAAGATGAAGCTTGTAGATGAGTATTAATATCCTATTAAATGGGTAGGAGAAGCCTCCTACAAAGTTGGATTCCAGAAAACCCATGAAGATGAAGATCATGCTCTATGGACTTGATTTGAAGAAGAAACTCCTATCCATTTTAGCATTGGATAAGAAGGGATACACTCATTATTGGTATTAACAAGAAGGGATGCTCAGATTTAACACCAGTACACATTTCTAAGTGATTTATGATATATAAGACTTGCTCAACATTACTGATCAGGAGAAATATAGGCACTGATATTCAGAATTAGAGGATGAGCACACTGACATAGACTCCAGTTGTAACACCATGTTTATACCCTAACTCTTGAAATTAGAATAAATTATTATTTGAGGTCATTCTATGATGAATGACCTGACTATTTAATTATTTGACATATAAAAACGTTGTAAGGATGTATTTATGAGGTCATCCAATTTAAGATGACATGGACATGTGTGACACAATGAATTATTGACGAGATATGACCTAAGAAGGATTATCTGACATATTGATGAGTAAATTATGACTATGAGAATGATGTCGAAATTTGGTCAATTGTGAATGCACTGATATTATGATTGTGAAATGAAGAATCATGTGAAGTTTCAGGAAGGATTAAAAGTTGTATAATGTTTGATTGACAAAATTTATGTAGCATGTACTCTGAGGGTATGTCGAGTGTGACAAGAAAGGAAGGTACATGAACTGCAAGTAATCATTAGTGTGTAGAGACTCTAGCTGAGTCAATGACTATGGAAGATGATGGGATTGTGATTGACAATAGATCACAATCAGGTGACAGGGATGAAAATATTATACTTGTAAGTTTAGCAAATTAGATGACGCGATGAAATTTGAATAGAGTGAGGAAAACTCCAGTTCATCAAATGTGTGTGCCATGAGGGTAGGTCGCATGTGAACCACTCATATAGATTATTACTAGGGGGAACGCAATAAGAATTCGGCCTTATTCCCCAGGAACCACCTGGCTCTTCACAAGATAGACGAACTGAGGTAACTTTGGCTCAATTGTCATAACCAACTCCCTGCCTGTGGGAATTATTGGAAGGGCATGTTGGGAGAATAACCCCTTGTTAATTATGGTTGTGACGAGAATGCGATGTTAATCTACATCTATTTTAATTAAGGGAAATAATAAATTGATCATAAAGAACTTTAAGTAAATAATAAATAAATTAAATGATAAATGATAAATGAAATAAAAATGACAAATGATAAATAAATAAATAAATACACTGGAATAAAGCTAAATTAAGAAATCAGTTAACAGAGTAAATTAAGGAACTTGAACTAAAGTAAAATCCTAATTAGTCAGAAAAGAATCATAGAAAAAATAATAACTAAAAAATGGGTGGGTAAATAAAATTAATTAATTAATTAATTAAGAAAACTAAAAAAAGTTAATTGAAAGTGGTGCATGAGATGCTTGAGAATTAACAAAAAGGTTAATAAAAGCGAAAGAAAATGAAGAATGAGAGATGTTCATCTTCTTCTTCTTTGGTCCTGCCATAGTTTTGAGCCTAAACCAATTTGGTGGCTTTAAGGTGACTATGGAAGAGTGTGGTTTAGTACGACGTGAGTGAGGTTGGGAGCATCCCAACAACAGTTTGGCATCATACTTCCATTGCTAGCAAGGTATTGCCATCCCCGTCGAGCTCAAGGGTCCCGGGGGAAGGAGAGTACTCGTCAGAGTATGGTAGGGAGGAAACCGGTTGATCTAGCATGATTGACAATACGATGACAATAATTGCAGTGGCATGACGACAAACAACCTTCGGCCTCGTCCTAAAATGAAAATGACTAGCGATATCAACAGAAACCGGTGGATCCGACATGATTGGCAATATGGTAACAACAATTGCGGTGGAGTGACAACAAACAACCTTCAACCTTGTCCTCAAATGACAACGACTAACGATATCAACTGGTATTATACTATTTTTAAAATTATTTTTATTTGATAAATTAGAATTATTAAAACTAGTTGTACCATCGAGGCAAATCTTAAGGTTTTTATGCATGTGCAATGATGAAATTTAAATTAGTGTTTTATGGGATATTAGAAGATCAAATTAAAAGAACCGTCAATATATGTTTCACTTTGCTTAGATTTGATTCGTTTACTAGAAAATATGCATGACCTTAGTTGTATTTGTCGGACCCCTTGGAGGGTTGTTACACCAGTAATTCATATAAGGAGGCATAGATCAAGAGGGATCCAACCAACCAAACAAAGATAAGTATTTGAATGGTCATTTCTTGTATATCTAATTGTTTAAATGTTATTGTTTAGTTGCATACATATTTTTGGATCAGGAAATGTATTATGCATTGCATTGAAGAACAATGTTATACTAATATGCATTTAATGGGTAAGTACCCTATGGTGATGCACAACATTCCATGAGGCATTATTGCTTATCTAAAATGAAACCTCCTTGATGACATGTTGGAATAAATGCACACTCTTAATTATGTTCTGGTAGAGATGGAAGGCATCTAGAAAGTTACTGTATGAATACAGGATATGGATGAATGTTGTGGTGAAGCATTGGCTAAAATGGTTGCATTTATGCATTTCCATTATAATGTCAATATCATTTGATAATTATGAAATGTTACTAATCAAATGATTCAATTTGACTTGTAGGAAAGATCATGATCTATACCTATAAGATAAGAAAGACGAGACTTGTTCTGAAGAACAAATGATTATTCAAAAACAACCTTCATCTACAAGATCAAGGAAGATTCACTACGATGAATCACATGAAGAAGAACCTAAAGTCCCTAGATCCAAAAACACAATGATGGAATAAAGGACTTTAGAATAACATGAGGACCATGATATGACCAAGCCACAGAGACTGGTAGATCCACCCCAAGAGGTGAAAACACACAAGATAAGACTATCTTGTGCATGAGAGATCATCCAAAATGTACATAAGTATGGTGCTCCATGTTAGGATTAATTAACCCTCCATTTTCCCACATAGTCTATGTGTTCATTTTCCTATATTAGGAGGTCTTCATCACTTCACTAGTGCATGTGGGACACACCTAGGGGCCACCTACCACTCATTGTGGCTGTTTTCATGAGTTTAGGATCTCCAGGGATGAATCCCTATAATTTAGGAACCCACTCTGAGTGACACCAACAGTCTCCAACAGTTGACTCTAGTAGGTATTATGTTCTGTTCAGTTATGCTCTGATTCCCATAAATTAGTTCACTCTTAGTCACTTTATCACCAATTGAAATTCTGCAAGGGAGGTTGGGAACATTTAATCACCTACCCTCTTCATTTAAATGATTGTAGACTGAATTAGTGATCCAGAGTTGCATTAGTAAGCTCTAGTGGTGATTTTCCCACATTGAGTTAGCACCGGAGTTAGTTTGAGTTGGTGAACTCGAATCCTCTCCAAGGAATTTGTATTACTATTGTATTATAGAGACACCAATTATAATTCATGTGTTGATATTCTGACAATTTTTTTTCCTCATGTGTGTATTTTTGCCATGAATCTATTGGTCAATTTACATTGAATTATTAATTTTTTTTGTAGCCTTCTTTCATATTGATTTCATTCAGGCCTGAGGATCCATGCTTCACTAAAATTGACATGGTATCATAGTAGGTATTCAAGCCAACATCAAACCTCGGAAGCTTCCATTGATGCAGAAGAAGCAATTGGGTTCCACATAAATCCTGGAATTTTTTCCTTACTCCCTCTGGATTCTGTCCAGATAAGTCTATCCAGGTTGGATGCACCCAAAGAAAGTACACATACCGAAGTGGAGAGTGTTTGATATGGTTTGATAGCGAATTGAAGTGTTTTGCAGGTAGATTCAAAGATTTATTGAATAATTTGTTGTTCTTTAAGCGATGAAATGGAGAATTCAACTTCTTTGACTCCCATAATCCTTACACCCTTCAATTACCTTGATTCGAGGGCAGATATGCATATTTTCTCATCCAACAAGGGTATGTACAAGCTCACCATGGCCAAAGAATTCAAACCCCAATAGTATCTTGAAAAATAAAAGTATCTGAATAGGATTGATGAGGGTTTTTTCTTCATGTGTATCCACATATCCAGGGAGCTCTTGTTCCATCTTGATGGACTTAAAACTATGAAAGAAGTATGGGATAAGCTTGAATCCTTGTTTGGAAAGAAATATAAGCTCATAGGCCATATCCCTGAGAATGAGCCGGTAGCACTATATCCGAGTAACTTCGAAACAATACAACATTTCTTCACTAAATTTAAATCCCTTGTCATGCAATGCAAGCGGTGCAATATTGATAAAAAATATGAGTAATTCATGCTCTTAATTCTGAGCAAACTTGGCCCAAAGTTCTCAGTATTCATATCTACCTTTCACTCCTGGAGACTGAAAACTCCCAATTTGTGAATTCCATCCCTAGATTCCTTCATAGAGTCACTAATCTAGCAACAATATAAGTTGATTCAGATGGGAGCTCTCAAAAACTCCAGGAATCGGGATCTCTTACCTGGAGGGACTAAGAATGCATAAGAAAATGGGAATTCGAAAGGTAAAGAGAAGAAGAATTCTAATTTCAAGACTAAGGAGAAGCAAAATCCTTCATTAGAAGCCTCTAGTTCCAAGAATTACAAGCACAAGAAGTTTGACAAAGCCAAGTTATCTTATTGAAAGAGAGGATTTATGTTGATGAAATTGTCATTGATACCAACATGGACCTGGAGTGGCCCTACAAGTTGTCGTTGATGACACCAAGTCCCACTTGTAGTTCCTTGGACCCCTTACAGAATGGGTTTATGCCTTGAAGCACCTTGTACCCAGTTGACAAGGTCCCTATACCTAAAAGGCTGGATCTTGAAGCCATCACCTTGCTAAAGATGTTGAAGACCCTATTGATGGTGATGAAGACCATCGAGATGGTCCTGAAGCCTTGATGGACGATGGAGAAGCCCTAAATGGTTTGGAAAAGAATTAATGACCCATTATGTGGTCATTCCATGCTCTAATAGTGTCATGGTACGCCAATAAAATACCTATCTACCCCACAGGTGATGTCATAATGGAATTTGACCCTTGGAGGTCTCCTAGTGTGGTTGAGATAGTTGAAGAAGTTATGAAGACGTCCTTGGACCCACACTTAGTGGTTTGATGGTACTTGCACTCTTAAATGTGATGATGAGGTCATAAATGACTTGATGAAGACCTTGATTCCCTTGAAAAGGTCATGGAACTCACTACTTGCACTTAACATGGTTAGATGGCATGATGATGCAGTCATGAGGCCTTTAAGATTGTCTTGAGTACATGAGAAGACTTGGCACCCACATAGGGTGGCATGATAGCACTTGGACACACATATGATGGCGCTTGGACACTTGGACTTTGGTATGATGATTCCCTTGTTTGTGGAAGTCCTAATCTTGCACACATAATGAGAAGCCCTTGCTTGGATTTGCCTTGAAAAGGACTTTGAAGATACGTTGAAGAAGCATCGCTTAATGAATGTAGAACCTATCATGCATGATTACAAACCCTTGACCAAGTCTTCTTTATTCAAGTGAATCCCACACCTATGGAAAACCCTTGGGTTAAATAAAGAAGCCCTAGCTATGTTGTGTATGATGGTGAAGATCATAAAAGTATGGAGCCCATTGTCTCTTCTTGAAGATCACATACAAAATCTTAGAGCAAAGAAAATAACAACCTTTATTTGAGGGATAGTTTGCCAAATGAAAGAATGAATTAATCCTTGATGAGGTCGGCCCAATCCCAAAGGGGATTCAAAACTTAAAAAAAAAATTCTTATAAAATATATACATGTTGGCTCAAATAAAAAATAAAAAATAAAATAATTTTTTTTTTTTTTAGACGGGTCGGCTCAATTTTTTTTTTTTGGAAAATGAGTATAGATACCCAGTCATATCTTCAATTTTTCAATACGAAAAATTCGGATTTTCTCTGAGATTTTCAGAGGTTTGCAATTTTTTGACTGAGGAAGCCAGATTAGATGATGACTGTGACTGTTTTTGGGTTAAGGAGAAGTGGTAGCAACAGTCTTAAATTTTATTTTGAAGTCTGATTTTTTTTCGTCTGAAAATTTCGATGGTGAATGGAGACTAAGGAGCAGTTCAAATTGTTGCAGCAGTTAGGAGAAGTCCCAAAATTAGCAGAGGATCATACCCAATTTGGAAGCAACAACCAAGCTCATTTTATGTCCTTTTTTTGTTTTTGTGTCCCTAATTTGGTTACAACAGTAAAGAATATGAAGTGATTCCCTAACTAGTGAACTGTAGCAACAACATAGAAGTAGGAACAGTCCAAAAGGTAGCAATAGTAACGTTTGGTGGATCAATGGTTGAACACTTTGTTTTTATCTCTTTTTAAGGTTTTAACCAAGGCTAGAATATGATTGATGTTGGAAGCTTATCCACATCCCTTGAATAGTCCCAATTCTAGGACAACGGAAGCAGACCTTCTTCTTTTGATTATGGAGTCTACAGCCTACATCATCTTGACAGTCATCAAAGTTTACATGGTCTGAATTTTGATGAAGTATGGTGAATGTTTGTAAATCCATGACATGGGAAAAATCTTGTTGATGTTTCTTTCAGACCTTGATATATGTAGACATAGTATGACGTCAGTACCGTAGATATAAAAGGATGATCACTTAAGGAGCCTACATCATATGAAGTGTCTCTGATAGTAAGATAAGTCACTCTTAGAATATAGTTGCATTTTGAGAAGCTACAACAATACAAGGTATGTTCAAGCAGTCTTAAAGTAAGTACACTATCTTGCAAACATCTTTTATTAGTTCTTGTTCTGATTAACAAGACACAATATGTAAATGGCTGATTTTTCTAAGTTGATGGGATGGAAGTTAGTTGAGCAGAAGTTGCTTATGTTTTTGAAGTCAATTGATTGGATGAAAGGAAGCATTTACTAAGATTTTAAAAGAATCAGTTTAGGTTGACTCAGGTTGACTAAGTTTGAAGATAATCAAATCAAATATTAACTTGATAGTGATATAGGAAAGAAGTGACATGGTTGTGAGAACTACAAAACAATGGCATAGATTTCTCTGGCAATAATAGAGATGTTCTTGATTGTGATAGGCATAATGACTTGTCAATGAAAAATTTGGCATACGATGATTGATTGACTTGGACAGTTGGAAGTGATGTGGAAATTTGATAGTAAACAGTGACACATTTGACATGAATAGTCCATTGATATGGGCATGAGCAAAATCCTGTGGTGATTTGGCATGAGCCTTAAGTTCTGTGCATTGGCAGAATCTGGCATGTGAGAAGACCTTGGATGAAGTATGTATACAGTGGATATGTATACTATGGTGAATGTTCAATGAGTAATGTAGTCTCATTATGATGATTCCTACCCCATGATAGAGATGCAAGCTAATACCTATATGATGATCTTGATGAACTCATTTATGAAGAATGTGGATTGTACTTAGAGTTATTAGACTTTGGAGACCATGATGACAAGGCTGCATACAAAGCCTAAAACTTGTTGATGAACAAACTTAGATGATGAAATATTCAATCATTGTTGATGAGTAGACCTATGATGAGTAGTAGTGAGAAGGTGAACAAGATGATTGATGAGCATACCTATGATCAATAGTAGTGATGAGAAACAATGATGAGCAGATGAAAGGTATGATGATGATGAGAGTGATGAGCAGAAGAGTGTTGCAGCAGTAGTGATTTTTAATATGACAGTGATGACGTGGATAGAAAGATGATGTGGCAGTGAGAGCACTTGACAGTGATATGTGTGTGTGATGAGTATGATGAGAGAATGAGTTGTAATTGTAAAAGAAATATTGTCTTGCTTTTGAGGTTAGGATGCCTCAAACCCTTCTTAGCAGGGTCTAAGAAAACAAGGAAGGGTCCTGGATGAAGAGTAGGTGCTCTTTGTATCATTAGGTGCTGGTTTTACCTCATGGTTGTAGCCATTCCAAAACAAATACAAAAATATTACAAAATCATATGGTGTCGTGTTCTCTTGCGCTATGGTTCTTCTTATGACTTCATGATTTAGATGATTATCATTTATAAATGATGAAGTGATAGATTTTTATGAAATGATTATGAAAATGGTAGAATAATTCCTTGATGAATTAGTTGTTGATTGTTAAAATTGAAAAAGTAATAAAGACTACACACACATATTCACCCCCCCCTCTATGTGTGCCATATGTGTCTAATAGTTAGTATCAGAGAAGGAATTCGTCACAATCCTTGCAAGCTTGAAGGAGATCCTTAGACATAATAGATGAACAAAAAGTTTGTTTGATGAATGAAGTACCAGAGGAAGAATGCACAAAGATCGAAAGAAAGGTCCTCTATAAATTGAAGAAATCCAGGGAAAAGGATGAGCTGCAACAAATACTATTAGAAAAATATGAGCAAACTCGGCAAAACCTCTTGAGTCAACTTCAGGAAA
Source organism: Pseudotsuga menziesii (assembly GCA_001517045.1). Classification (NCBI taxonomy): domain Eukaryota; kingdom Viridiplantae; phylum Streptophyta; class Pinopsida; order Pinales; family Pinaceae; genus Pseudotsuga; species Pseudotsuga menziesii. The sequence goes on from LPNX010117933.1 coordinate 66,364, forward strand.
AGAATGCAGAAGTCAGTTCTTTGAAAGATGAACTTGATCAATTGAAAGATGAAGTGGATAACTTGAAAGAAACCAATGAGACCTATGTGAGTCTTAAAAGTCAATTGGAAGAGGTCAAAGAACAACCACTAAAACATAATAAGGTGAGTCAAGCAAAAGATTTTGAGATCATTTCTCTAAAAGAGGAAATGAAGAAGCTAGCTGCTACAAATTTGAAGTTCAAAAGGAGTTCTTCAACTCTAGACGACATCCGTATTTATCAAAGATCACCACTTGTCAAGACTGGGTTAGGCTATGATAAGGAAGAGACCATTGAAGACTTCAAGCTCTCATAGAAGAATACTGAAGAGAATCCTAGGTGTAATGTACAGATTCTGAATATTCTCAAGCATGGCGAAGAAAGCAAGAAAGAACATACTAAAACTCAGCAAGGAAGATCCAGTCATCATGATATACCAAGAAGGACCATGTCAGAAAGAAGACCACTTGTTTCCAGGTATGTCTTTAATAGTTATTGTTTTTCTTGTTCTAACTTTGTTCATAAGGATATGGATTGCAGACTCCATGGAAGAAGTGTTGGAATCCCCAATGACAAGGTTAGATGCTGGACATGCAACCATGTGGGTCACATTGTTGCACATTTTCGTACGATGAGGTGTTATAATTGTAGTAGCCTTGGGCACAAATCTCAATATTGTTGGAGTACACAAAAACAAACCTTGAGAAGTTTCCTATACAACTCAACAAGGAAAAATAGTACAGATGAAGGGATAAATGCTGAAAGTACAGATGCTAAGAAGAAAGTATGGATGAAGAAGATCGAGCAGTTGCAGATAGGAGAGGTTGATCAGAGAAGGGAGGATGGATTCCATATGGTAAGCCAAGTGTAAGGTCTCTCAAATACCTTATCACATCTTGAGTTGATGAGGATGGAGGATGAACTCAAAGAAGAAAGGATGACTACTCCAGGTGTACAGTCAGGTCCTATGATCGTGCATGTTAAGAGGGGGAGCAATGATCAATCATCAGTGATTTCATATGCATATATATGGTCACCCTTTTCCATTGATTCCAAAGGGGGAGCGATGAAGACAAAAGGGGAGCATGCTCATAAGGGGAGAATGATTTGTTGTCATCAATGACAAAGGGGGAGATTGTTGAAGAAATTTTCATTGATGCCAACATGGACTTGTAGTGGCCCTACAGGTTGTCATTGATGCCACCAAGTCCCATTTGCAGTGCCTTGGACCCCTTATAGAATGGGTTTGTGCCTTGAAGCACCTTGTACCCATTTGACAAGGTCCTTGTGCCCATAAGGATGGATCTTGAATCCACCACCTTGTTGAAGATGTTCAAGACCCTACTGATGGTGTTGAAGACCCTCGAGATGGTCTTGAAACCTTGATGGATGATGGAGAAGCCATAAATGGGATGGAGAAGAATTAATGGCACATTGTGTGGTCATTCCATTCTCTGGTGGTGTCATGGTACCCCAAGAAAAGACCTAGCTACCCCACAGGTGATGTCATGATGGATTTTGACCATTGGAGGTCTCGTAGTGTGGTTGAGGTAGTTGAAGAAGTCCTAAGGAATTCCTTGGACCTACACTTGGTTTGATGGTCCTTGCACTCTTAAATGTGATGGTGAGGTCATAAATGACTTGAAGAAGACTTTAAACCCTAATAAAGACCTTGATTCCCTTGCAAATTACATGGAACCCACTACTTGCACTTGACATGGTTAGATGGCATGATGATGTGGTCATGAGGCCTTTAAGATGGTCTTGAGTACATGAGAAGGCTTGGCACCCACATAGGGTGGCATGATAGCACTTGGACACACATATGATGGTGCTTGGACACTTGGAATTTGGTATGATGATTCCCTTGCTTGTGGAAGCCCTAATCTTGCACACATAATGAGAATCCCTTGCTTGGATTTGCCTTGAAAAGGACTTTGAAGATACCTTGAAGAATCCTCGCTTAATGAATGTGGTACCTAAGACACATGATTACAAAACCTTAAAAACGTATTGTTTATTCAAGTGAATCCCACACCTATGGAAATCCCTTGGGTGAAATAAAGAAGCCCTAGCTATGTTGTGTATGATGGTGAAGATCATAAAAGTATGGAGCCTATTGTCTCTTCTTGAATATCACAATCAAAATCTTAAACCACACAAAATAACAACCCTTATTTGGGGGATGACTTGCCAAATGAAAGAAAGAATTAATCCTTGATGAGGTTGTCCCAGTCCAAAAGGGGACTCAAAACTTAAATAAAACTTATAAAATTCATACATGTCGGCTCAAATAATATAT
>LPNX010117933.1:68915-121806 GCA_001517045.1 Pseudotsuga menziesii
TCTGCAATTTTTCGACTGAGGAAGCCGCAACAGATGATGACAGTGATTTTTTTTGGGTGAAGGAGCAGTGGTAGAAGCAGTTTGAAATTTTGTTTTGAAGTCTGAAAATTTCGATGGTGAACGGTAACTAAGGAGCAGTTTGAATTGTTGCAGCAGTTAGGATCAGTCCCGAAATTAGCAGAGGAGAAGACCCAATTTGGAAGCAGCAATCAAGCTCATTTTATGTCCTTTTTGTGGTTTTTGTGGCCCTAATCTCATTGCAGCAGTAAAGAAGATGCAGTGATTCCTTAACTAGTGAACTGTAGCATCAATATAGAAGGAGGAACATTCCAAAAGGTAGCAGCAGTAAGGTTTGGTGGATCAATGGTTGAATACTTTGTTTTTATCCTTTTTAAGGTTTTAACAAAGGCTGGAATATGACTGATGTTGGAAGATTATCCACAGCCCTTGCACAGTCCCAATTCTAGGATAAGGGAAGCAAACCTTCTTCTTTTGACTATGGAGTCTACAGACTAGATCATCTTGGCAGTCACCGAAGTTTACACAGTCTGAATTTTGATGAAGTATGGTGAATGTTTGCAAATCCATGACATGGGAAAAAGCTTGTTGATGTTTCTTTCGGACCTTGATATATGCAGATATAGTATGACCTCAGTACCACAGATCTAAAAGGATGATCACTTAAGGAGCCTACATCATATGAAGTGTCTCTGACAGTAAGAGAAGTCACGCTCATAATCTAGTTTCATTTTGAGAAGCTACAACAATACAAGGTATGTTCAAGCAGTCTTAAAGTAAGTACACTATCTTGTAGAAATATTGTATTAGTTCTTGTTCTGATTAACAAGACACAATATGTAAATGGTTGAGTTTTCTAATTAGATGGGATGGAAGTTAGTTGAGAAGAAGTTGCTTATGTTTTTGAAGTCAATTGATTGGTTGAAAGGAATCATTGAATAATATTTTAAAAGAATCAGTTTAGGTTGACTGAGTTTGAAGATAATCAAATCAAAGATTAACTTGGCAGTGATATAGGAAAGCAGTGACATGGTTGGGAGAACTACAAAAAAATGGCATAGATTTCTCTGACAATAATAGAGATGTTCTTGACTATGATAGGAAGAATGACTTGTCAATGAAAAATTTGACATACGAGGATTGATTAAATTGGACATTTGACAATGATTTGGAAATTTGATAGTGAACAATGACACATTTGACATGAATAGTCCAATGATGTGGGCATGAGTGAAATCCTGTGGTGATTTGGCATGAGCCTGAAGTCCAGTGCATTGGCAAAACTTGGCATGTGAGAAGAACTTGGATGAAGTATGTATACAGTGGATATGTATACTGTGGTAAATATTCAGTGAGTAATGTAGTCTCATTATGATGATTCTTACCCATGATAGAGATGCAAGCTAATACCTAGATGATGATCTCGATGAACTCCTTTATGAAGAATGCGGATTGTACTTAGAGTTATCAGACTTTGGAGACCATGGTGACAAGGCTGCATACAAATCCTAAACCTTGTTGATGATCAAACTTAGATGATGACATATTCAATCATTGTTGATGAGCAAATCTATGATGAGTAGCAGTGAGCAGGTGAACAAGATGATTGATGAGCATACCTATGATCAGCAGTAGTGATGAGAAACAGTGATGAGAAGATGAACAGTTGTTGATGAACAATATGATGATGATGAGAGTGATAAGCATAAGAGTGTTGCAGCAGTAGTGACCAGCAGTAGTGATGTTTAATATGACAGTGATGACGCAGACATAAAGATGATGTGGCAGTGAGTGCACTTGACAGTGATATGTGTGTGTGATGAGTATGATGAGACAATGAGTTGTAATTGTAAAAGCAAGCTTATCTTGCTTTTGAGGTTAGGATACCTCAAACCCTTCTTAGCGGGGTCTAAGAAAACTAGGCATGGTCCTGTATGAATAGTAGGTGCTCTTTGTATCAGTAGGTGTTGATTTTACCTCACAGTTGTAGTCATTCCAAAAAAAAAACAAAAATATTACAAAATCATATGGTGTTGTGTTCTCTTGTGCTATGGTTCTTGTTATGACTTCATGATTAATATGCTTATGATTTATAAATGATGAAGTGATATATGTTTATGAAATGATTATGCAAATGGTAGAATAATGCATTGATGAATTAGTTGTTGATTGTTAAAATTGAAAAAGTAATAAAGACTAAACACATAGATTCAACCCCCCTCTCTGTGTGCCTGATGTGTCTAACAATTTCATCTAGAGAACCAGTGTATGAAGAATACCATCGACTAGATGTCTAAGCTCCTTGAACAAAACAACATTTCCCTTCATGAAGGAGCAAAGAAGTTTGATGCTGGAAATAAGACTGATGAACATGAGAGGTGTCATTCCTTGAAAGCAGGTTTCACTCAGTCAAAGTCCTATCTCATTGATTCTATAGCTTCCAACCACATGGTTCCCTCCAAAGAATCTTTCACTTCTTTGGATCTCTCTGGAGGACCAAGCATCCATATGGTATATGATTCACAAATCCAAACTGTCAGGAAAGGTTCCATTAAATTTGAGCATGGAGTATTCTAGAATGTTCTCTATGTTCCCTCCTTGGAAGCAAACCTATTTTTTGTGTACTGGATGACACATACCGACTCTCCCAAAACATTCAAATTTGATCCTGACACAGTGGAGATCTCAAAAATATCTTCTGGAAATATGATAGTGAAAGGATATTTTAATCATGATTTCAAGGAATATGAGTTTTCTCACTTTCTTTCTAATTCATACCTGAGTGTCTTATTGACTCATGCCAATAACCCAAGAAAACTATGGAATTTAATATTTCGCTGCCTGAACTTCAAGTATATCTAGTAGTTGCATACTGGAAAGATAGTTGAGGTATTTCCTCTCATCAAATATTCTAAAGGAGTGTGCATTGGTTTCTTGGTAGGGAAGCATCCAAAGAAAATTTATGAGGCTGGGAAGGAAACAAGAGCTACCTCCACACTAGATCTAATTCATAGTGATGTCTCCGTATTGATGCATACAACATCTATAAATGGATCCATATATTTTATGACCTTAATTGATGATTGTTCAAGGTATTGTTGGGTCTAATTTATGAAGCAAAAATATGAGGTATTTGAGACCTTCAAAATATTCAAAGCCTTTGCTGAGAACACTCTCAGAAAGAAGATCAAAGCACTTAGATTTGATAATGGTGGTGAGTATATCAAAAGAGAATTCTAGAATATTTGTGCATTAGCGTGCATTCGAATGCAGCACTCAGTCCCATACACACCATAACAGAATGGTGTAGTTGAGAAAAAAAATAGATCCTTCAAAGAGATGGCTACATGCCTTCTATAAGGAAGAAATATTCCTCTATATTTGTGGGATGAGGCAGTTGTTAGAATATTGTGAACATAAGAAATAATATCATAACACAATATAAACTAAGGAAAGCATTACTAGTCTATTCTTTTATCTACCAAGAAACATAAAGTATGAAATAAAATTGGAGAAAAGAAAACAACAAGAAAACATCGATATACGTGGTTCACCCAATATGAGATACACGTCCACGGGAAGGGTTGCATCTTCCATTATTCTGAATATAGATCTCCAAGATTACATGGGATCCTCACATATGCATCACATCAAGCTCCATCACCCAATCATGTCACAATCATGTGTGTACAAATGACATACACAACATGTGATATGTGATGAACTACAATCAACACATACCTAAAAGGGTCTCCTTCACCTCTCTTATATACCAAGAGATTTGGATTACAATACATCCCATAACACGTGGGATAAATGAATTTCCACCTATTTATATAGAGAATGGTTACAAAGGATATAATTGCAATGATGCAAGTGGGATAACTCTATTTTATAATATTAGAGTTATTTTATGCCTTTAAATGATATTTTACCAATATAACACATAATTCATCATTACATATTCTAACACTCCCCCTTAATGATGATTGGGAGAAAGAATACAAATGGAAGGAAGGTGGAAACACACCAACATCCCCTTGATGACAACTTCCAGAATGCTCCACATGATGCGAATAAAAAACACACTTCGCCTCTTGGAATTAATGAAGACAACATCCACTTCTCATGAAACTACTTCCGAACCAAGTTGTATGATAAATATTTGCATAACACAACAATGTATGGTCAATACAATAGAACACGTGGATGCAAAATCATCACAACCTATAACTCAACTGATAGCTGAAAGGACTCTGTAACAGACCATATGACGAAGAAAAGAACCCTGGATCCATATATCGAAACAATATTCAGAGAGCTCTTACTAAATATTACATTGCAAATACAAGACCCAAACGGTCTTTCCATCGAAACATGAGCCAAGCAGACATTCTTCACAACACAGCTAAAAGATGCATGAACAATAGAAGATGGATGTACATCATACAAAATTACTAGAATATTTTGATATAATATGATAAAATTCAACATTACATTCCTTCTTAACATCAACCATCTTTGTTGCAGTCAAGGATAAGTTGAAAAGAGGAACAATGTTGAAAAAACAGAGATCCACAACCATCATATGCTTAAACAAGGAAGGAATAGCAGAAGCAAACCATAACATAGATAACTAATATGCACAAAATAACTTCCAAGAGTAAATCATATAATAAACATGACAAGCCCAAAACACAAGAGATGATAATGACATTTCTCAAGAACATATAAATAATAGGAATTTCTTATATGTTATCACTTCTATGCAAGACCATATAAATTTTGAGCAAAAGATTATTAAGAAAAAATACATGACATGATATAATAAATAGATGAGCATAAACATGAGTGAGCATAATAGATACCAAGATATAATAATGAGCCAAGGTATCACTTAAATATATGAAAAAATATAGTCATCTAGCAACTAATCTTTAGCATAAGTTCATTTCTTGTTAACATCATTTTAATATGCAAGAGATGAATGCCCTAATAATGTCAATGCTTCAATATAGGAATGTTAGAGACAAGAAATGCATGTCAATGCTTCCATATAGGAACGTTAGAGACAAGAAATGCATGTCAATGCTTCCATATAGGAACGTTAGAGACAAGTAGGAACAATACAACCTCTGCAATCATAAGAATTGAAATATCAATGCAACAAGAACAAGGTGCTCATGGCAAAGATTTCAAGACTATAAGATTGCTCAAATCCATATAAACATTGAGTAAAGGATGATTGAAATAAGCATGGCATAATATATATGAAAATATATCAAAATGTTTAATATGATCAACATATATAAAATTATGATCAACCCATGATATCACTTTTAAAAAATTATGAAATGACTAGTCACTAATGGCCATAATCATGGGTTCATTTATTGTTAACATCATGTTAATATGAAAGATATGAAATGCCCTGGAAATGCCAATGCTTCCATTTAGGAATGTTAGAGATAGACAACATAGGAACTAGATATAGTCTCTGTAATACATGAAAAAGAAAAAATATACCCCAATTGAAAAAGAACTAATGACAGGCCAAAAAACTGATACCAGATTGATTCAAAAAATTGATTTTACTCAAGAAATTAATTAGCAAGAGCATATAATGATCATAAAGAGATTTCTTATAAAAACTATGAAATTTATTTTACACAAAGGCCAACAATAACATATAAATAAAACAAATAATGATCACAAGAGAACACATATAGAAGCATCATTATCATTATTAGAAGAGTGAGACCATGTTAGAATATTGAGAAAAACAATTGATCAAATAAAACAATGATATCACTTATAGATATGAAAATATAACCATGAAGCAACTAATTCCTAAGAATAGGTTCATTTCTTGATGTCACCATTACCATACTAGATATCCGTGCCCTTGAAAATGTCAAAACATCTTCCACACAGAGAAGGTTATAAACATAAACAAGAATAATACAACCTCTGTAAAACATGATGACTAAGAATATAAACCCTAATGCAAAGAGAGCAAGAAGCTCATGACAAGAATTTTAAGATAAGAGATGAATAAAAATTGAATTTTCTCACCAAACTGAAGCCCAACAACTGCTAAAAGACAAATCTATCACTCTGCAGTAGAAAACCGAAAGTAGAAAAAATAGAAAATTTAAAATGACCATAACTCGGTCAATATTTCCTGTTATTTTTAACATAACTTGTTTCTGGAACTAGAGAAGCCATTGTGCATCCACCTACATACAAAAAACAGAAACCTGGGCACTCAATCAAAATATATTCAATCTGCAATATTTTCGTCTGTATGGAAAATTTCTGAAAAATAGCTGATTTTAAATCAACGGTAACTTTTCTTTCCGAACACAAAATTAGACGATTGTTTTTTTTAAATTCAGTATTTTTGTGAGAGGAACTCAAATAATAAATTTATTTCTTGAAAACTACATAGAAAGTGTTAAAAAAAGATCTGAAAGTTACTGCCCAATTTTACATTAAACACTTCTCCACAAGGGTTAGGGTTTGAAAGAAAAAAATTCAAATATGTAGAATAAAGCCCATATATAAAAAAAAAAGTACCACATGGGTATTATAGATCAGGTCACAAACCACAAAGAAATGAAAATCCCAAGTAAAACCATGAATCTATGTTGCTTGAAAATAAAAAAAATAGAAAAAATACCGAAGAAGGTAAAGCATATCAACTTGCTTTGATACCATGTTAGAATATTATGAACATATGAAATAATATCATAACACAATATAAATGAAGGAAAACATTATTTGTCTATCCTTCTATCTACCAAGCAACATAGAGTATGAAATAAAATTGGAGAAAAGAAAACAACAAGAGAACACCGATATACATGGTTCACCCAATATGGGCTATGTCCATGAGAAGGGTTGCATCTTCCATTATTATGAATATAGATCTCCAAAATTACATGGAATCCTCACATATGCAACACATCAAGCTCCATCACCCAATCATGTGTGTACAAATGACATACACAACATGTGATATGTGATCAACTACAATCAACCCATACCCAAAAGGGTCTCCTTCACCTCTATTATATACCAAGAGATTTGGATTACAGTAAATCCCATAACACATGTGGGATAAATGAATTTCCACCTCTTTATATAGAGAATGGTTACAAAGGATATAATTACAATGATGCAAGTGGGATAACTCTATTTTATAATATTAGAGTTATTTTATGCCTTTAAATGATATTTTACCAATATACCACATAAATCATCAGTACATATTTTAACAACAGTCAATTGTGCTTTGTATATCCAGAATAGGGTTCCCCACATGTTAGTGATTAGGGATAATCCCTTTGAAGCATTGATAGGACATAAGCCCAATGTCTCACATCGAAGAGTTTTTTTCTCTAAGGCATGGGCTAGAATTCCTACTAACAAGAGAAAATCCTTCCAAGCCCAGAGTAGTGAATGCATACTGCTGGGATATACAGATGATGCTAAGGAATACAAAATTATGGATATGCAACCAAAAATTTCTTCATAGCGTGTAGTGTACAATTTGAAGAAGATCAAATGCATGATCCATAGTTAGTCAAAGAACAAGAAGGTATAATTTATTATCCATTTCCATTTGAAGATGATGATGTCTTGTCTAATGTTTCAGATTCAGAAGATGAGGAGCAAGATGATCATGATCTTGTTATTGAGATTGAACCTCAAGAATATCCAGATCCATATCCAACACCTACTCCCAATCAGAGGCCTAAATGGACCCAAAATCTCACTGAAGCAGGTGTGAATGGTGCTGGAGATCCATATGATAGAAGAAGAACAAGGTCCCATTATTAGGATGAACATGTTGCACTCTCCCATTGAGATCCACTTCTCCCAGATAGGTGTTTCATGATGATGGGGTCAGATCCTCAATCATACAAGGAAGCTTGCCATGATCCAAGGTGGAAGGAAGCTATGGATGATGAGTTTGGTTGGCTAAAATAAAACAAAACTTGGGAGCTTGTCACATGGCGCTTGGGAAGAAGTTAGTTCACTGCAAATGGATTTACAAGAACAAGCAAGCAGCTGATGGAACCACAACCAAGTACACAAATCAACTGGTGGAAAAGGGGTACTCACAAGTCTCGGGATGGACTACAATGAGACATTCACTCCTATTACAAGAATGGAATCTATAAGACTAGTCTTGGTCATTGCAGCTTCAAAGAGGTGGGAGGTACATCACATAGATGTGAATAGATCCTTCCTCCATGGTGACCTGGAAGAGGAGATCTATATGATACATCCTGAGGGGTACACTGAATATTCATCCTTATCTTGAAAACTAAGGAAATATTTCTATGGGCTCAAGCAAGCCCCAAGGGCATAGTATGCTAAGATGGATACCTTCCTTATGTCACAAAAATTTGTGAGATGCATATTTGAATGCAATTTCTACATGCAGTAGAAAGGGGGCTTCTTACTATTTATTGTTATTTATGTGGCTAAATTGCTCATTACTAGTAGCTCTGTTGTTGTATTGAGAGGCATCAAGTTAGCTTGAGTGAAGCATTTTCCATGACTAATCTAGGACTGTTAAGGAAATTCATTGGTCTCAAAGTAAATAAAAAAGATTCAGGAATAATTATTACACAGTCAAGATACATTGGATACTTTCTCAAAAGATTCCAAATAACTTATTGTAAAGCAACACCCTTTCCCTTCCTATCTAGCATCAGGTTGGAAGAAGGTGGTTCCTCACCATTGGTTGATAGTACACTCTACAGGAAACTGATTGGTATCCTACTATACTTCACCCATTCAAGTCCAAATTTATCCTATGTTGTGAATGTTTCTTCCAGACACGTACAAGAGCCACGTGAGTTGCATTAGAAATAAGCAAAGCGCATCTTGCGTTATGCGTAAGGTACGAGAGATTTTCGGATCCACTACTCTGCTAGTGCACAACTAGATGTGATTGGTTTTACTTATTCATAATGGGCCAGTGATAGTACTAACAAGAAATCTACATCATGATTTGTGTTCATGTTGGGATCTAGACCAGTCTGTTGGTCAAGCAAATCTTGCTCTCTCTTTAGTTGAAGCAGAGTATTGGGGGGTTGTGAATGCATCTATTCAAGAATTTTGGTTGCATGGGATTCTGATAGAGTTTAGAATTCACACTTCTCCATCAATAGATATCTATTGTGACAATCAGAGTACCATCAATATATACAGTGATTTAGTTTAGAAGCAACATACCAAGCATATTGAAGTACACATGCACTACATTCGAGAACTAGTGCATAGTAAGGCCATCACTCTACATTAATTCCCCACGAAGGAGCATATTGCATATATATTCACCAAGTCCTTCACTGATAAGACATTTTTCTATCTCAGATCTCTTCTTGGTGTAAAGGCTTGACTCATCTATTGTTCCCGATTTACTTGCTTATTTTGAGGGGGGGAGGGGTTTCCCATGAGGTTTTCCCCATTTCCTTTTTTATTAATCAATATATTTTATTCATTTATATTGTATGGGTGAACTTTGTCCTAGTTACCAGGGCCCAGATTGTCCAAAGTTAAGATTAAAGTGGGGTGTTAGAATTAATTAATCCTCCCTTTTCCCACATAGTTTATTTGTTCATTTTCCTAACTTAGGAGGTTTTCATCACTTCATTATTTCATGGGGGACACACCTAGGGGCCACCTAACACTCATTTAGGAACCCACTTTGAGTGCCACCAGTAGTATCCAGTCATTGACACTAGTAGGTATTCAGTTATGTTCAGTTATGCTCTAATTCCCATCAGTTTATTCACTCCCATTCACTCTAGAACCAATTTGTATGATTCAAGGGAGGTTGGGAGCATTTACTCACCTACCCTCTTCAGTTAACTGATTCTAGAATGAATTAGTGATCAAAATTTCACTAGTGAGTGTTGGGCACCCTATATGCAAGTTAATTAAAGCTAACATATAGAGTGTTCAATATAAATTGTCAACCCAGAGAAGTCTCTTATTTCAAGGATAATATGCACTATATATGCTTTAAACACTAAGTAGATGATGTTGTAAGTAAATGATCCTACTTTCCTGTTCATCCACACTCATCCCATAATCGACTTATTCTAATCTACTTTCTCAAGAATGCAATCACAAGTACCTCCTACAATTCTTAATCTAGGATTGAAAGATTCAGGAAATAACATCTATATTACTTTTGCAGAAAGTAAAATCCCTGATTACCAAACGATTTAAATATCCATCCAACTATCCTGATTTAGTTATTCTAGAAATCCAAAGTACATGAATTGAATTCAGCTATTCTAGAAATTAAAAGTACAGGAATGAAATTTTGTAATTATAAATGCAAAGGAACAAACTGCAAAGATCTAAAGAAAATAGTAATTGAAAGAACTAGGGATGAACATGGTTTTCACAACTATCACACAGTTGTATAAAAGACAATTAACCTATACAGTCGATTGACACACCACACCACTGCAGTTTTACAGGAGATGTAATTACTGATTATTCAAACGACACACTGTAAATCGATAGCTATTGCAGCTTACTATAAATAAAGCAAATTATCACAAAATCACACAACAAAATAAATAGAATACCTAATTAACTCAAAAATATCCATGGAAAGGCGGGCCCAGCCTTCACATAGAGATGCTGGAAGTAACACACGTTAAAACGCCGAGATCTGAAGAATCAAACTCCTTGTATTAAAAAGTGGCAGATGAACACGCAACCTTACTCACAGCTGATACAATAATTTGGTTAAAATTTCAACCCCTGGCTCATAATGGTTCCCCATATTTATGCAATTACAATCATAACCTCTTCCTACTATTATCGGGCAGCCATGAAGATCTCTGATCTTTAGGCTGCCCTAATTACAATAAGATGTTATAGTTGTGGCAAGATGAGAGAAAAAGATATAGGGAAGCTGTTATTCAAGCCAGAAATAATGATCATGATTGATTGAGAAGACATTCCGTGGATTAGAGCTACTTTTAAGCAGCGGTGCACTGTTGCCTCCAAATCTTTCGCAATCTGTTGTAGCTACCCTTGTATAGCTCGCATAGAATAATACACTGGGATGATGTTCTTTGGGAAACGATGGAATGGATGGCGATCAACTTTAGCAATGAATGTCCATCCCTCCTTTGGCATGTTCGGCTCGCTACACTTGTATTCTCTATATCTCAAAATATCTTTATAAAACCATCATATGTTAGCATAATTTAAGATGTAGATCCCTGATTACCACAATCCTAAGCATTAATAAAATAAGACAATGATTAACCATACCTATATGACTTGAGGGACCAAGTGAGGGAAAAACATCTATTTAGCATGCATAATAGAGTAGGATGAGGCAAAAAGAGGTGGATAAGGGTGGTAAAAAAGGGGCCATTTCTGGGCCCAACATCTCCCCCCAACTGTCCTGTTGCATGTCCTCGTGCAACAACATCCATTATTCTGAATCTGAATCTAGCATTATGCTTCGTTCATGGAGAGAAGAAACGTTGTATGGGAATTCAGATGTTCCTTCTTTTTCTACATATACCTTATGGACAACCCAATATCTCCAACAATTCTGCTCTTTTTCCCTTGTTAATGAGAAATATTCTCTGTACGATTTTGCTGGCCACCAGATGAGAGGAAATTTAAATTTTAGTCCCATCCAATTAACCCCACATTCCCTCATGCATCCAACATAACCCTCAATCTTGGAAAGTGCTTGTTCAAAATTCCTGTAACAGTAGGGGTCCCTATTTTTAAGGGTTGGAGAGGCAACTTGCCATCTGTGCTGACTACCTTCCAAAGTCGTTCGTTGATGCATGGAAATATGGCTGGTACAAGTAGAAATAATCCTTTCCTGAAGTTCCATTATATGTCGAGTTTGGATGGGACATGAAAGTAGAATCTGATGTCGAGCAAGGAGAAGACGAGGATTCTGAAGTTCACTTTGAATCGAAAGATTAGAGTGGGCCTCATTGTGAGAGAAAGTTTGGAAAGACCTTTTTCACTTAACATGATTTCTCAAAAAGGAGGCAAAAGCCCTCAGATGAACATCACCTGAGAAAGGAACAAGATTCAAATGGCGTTCCAAAGGACAAGCCATCTCATGCAAATAAAGCTCACACAAAAAAATTTGGTCCTCAAAATCACTTCCCAGAAATGTTTCCAAGAATTTCGTCGAGGTTGTTATTTCATATGATCTCCCTTCTTTCACAGCCCTCAGTTTAAGCCAAATAAACTGCTCGAATAAAAACACAAGGTAAGAGGAGGATGGTACTCTGGTACCCAATTCCTGAGAAAGAGTATACAGCTGGTCTTTTTCCACCTGCATGGACTTGAACTTTTTCAGCTCCTTTAGCTCCTTCTATAGTTCTTTCCCATGGAGTTTCTGGGTCATGACTTCTTCTGCCCATTTTTCCTTCAGTTCCCTTATGGTATTTCTATGTTCAGCGAGGGAAACCATCCCTTCTTGATATCTCTCCACCTGACTCCTCCAATTCCTCACTTCTATTCTCAGGATCAAGAGTTCTTCTGCAAGCTTCATGATTTCTTCTTCTTCAAGATGTTCTTCCTTATCAGAATCCAAATTGATAAAATTTTAAGGAAGTTGAGTCCATACCTTATCACCTGATGTGTCACATTGAACATCCTGCACTTCTGAGATCACTTCTGGGGGTGCTGGTTCTTGTGTAATAGCATCCCTTCCTGGAATTTCTTCTGCAACAACTTCAACCATAGGTAGTCCTGAAACAACTTCTGGAGATGTTGGTTCTTATGTAACATCATCCTCTTTTTGGAGTTCTCCTATAGCAACTTCAGTAGCTGATTGTGAGGATGTTGGTTCTTGTGGGACAACCTCCTCTTGAATTTTAATCTCCTTATCTACTTGATTATCAGCTGCAACTTCAACAGGGGGATGCAAGGCCACTAGTTCTTGTGTAACAGAACCCTTCCCTTCTCTTTCTTCATGTTGTTGGGATTGTAGAGTTTCTTTCATGTCTTTTTCAATATGGAGCTATTCCTAAAGGATTTCAGTGTCCCCCAAGGATTGTGATTGCATTTGTTCATCCTCTCCTAAATCCAAATAAGGAATGATATCCATTCCAGGGTTGGCTTCTTGTTGCATCTTGAGAGTCTCAACATAAATTTCCTAGGATGTTGGTTCTTGTGTAGCAACATCCTGGTTTACTTCCTCATCTTCGTGCTGTTGGGATTCCATTTCTATTATCTCTGTGTCATGAGACGGTTCAGGAGTCATAGTCCAAATTTCTTCATTAAATTCCAGAATGTTTTCAATCCTTGGTTCTTCTTCCCCCATTTGGGTAGCAACTTAAACAAGAATATTCAAGGATGTTGGTTCTTGTGTATTAGCATCCTATTCTACCTCATCATCATTCTGCTGCTGGGGTTCCATCCCTATTGGTTCTGTGCCCTGAGAAGGTTCAGCAGTCACAGTGAAAACTTCTTCAACAAAATCAGGAATAACCTCAGCCTCTGGTTCATCTGTCCCAATTTGAGTGGCAATTTCAACAAGAATATTCAAGGATGTTGGTTCTTGTGTATCAACATCCTATTCATTTGCTACTTCCCTTTGATAGAGTTTCTCTTGGGGAGCTTCACCATCCTTCCAATCAGGTTGTCCCTGTTCTTCCACAACTGTAGGTATGGGATATTGTGTCACAAAGTCACGAACTATGACCTTGTAACCTGACTGGTTAAAGATTTCTCCACACAAAAAACAAAACACTCTTTCTTCCTCATCACCAACCTCAGCAGGAGTTGATCCTTCTAATTGGTCTATAGCTTCAACCAATGTGTGTAGCTTCCTGCATGCATCCTTCCAATTTTCTAGTTCCTTCTAGAGTGATTGTACTTCCTCCTTTAATATCCCCATTTCATACAGAATTCCTTCAATTTGAGGTTCTTCTACAGCCGGTTCCTATGGGGCATCATTTGTTTTGGGTCTCAGAATGGGGAACTCGATTTGTGCTTCTAGGGTTTCCCATCTTGCCCGTGCTGCTTCTGCTGCTGTAACTAACCTGGTTATTTTTTGTCTTATTGGTGGTGATGCCCGTATTTCATCTTTTGATCTCCTCATTTTTCTCCGTGGTGCTGGAATTTCTAGATTTACAGCTGATAAGGAAGGGATATCCTCTATTTCAACATTTTCTTGTTCTTCCTCGATCAGAGTTCCTCCCCATTCAGGGGAAGATTCAATGGTCAACACCTCCGTGTTTTCTTCTATTATCATAGCTCTAACATCTTCGGTTTCAACTGTTGCAGCATCTAATGCTGCTCCAGTTTCAGCCTTTGCCGTCAGAGCTGCCATAGTATTTAATCTTTCTATAGGGTTTTCTTGTGCGTTCTCCTCCAATTGTTCTACTTGGTCTCCTGACTGATCCTTCGATCCAGTCTCATCCCCCCTCCCCCCCAACTAAATTGGAGGGACTCTGAACCTCCTGTTGCTCTGCATTTCCCCCCAAGTGTTGATTGGTAGGCTCTTCTTGGTTTTGAACAGGCCCCATGAGTACAGGTACTTCTATTTCATCTTCTATTGGAACACCGGGAAAAAGAGCAGGTTCCTGAATTTGACCTATAAATTACTCCTAGGTTTGGTTTGTTGAGCTAGGGCCCATAAAATTATTAATTTAATTAGGCCTTGGTGGGTAAGGGAGGAGTTTGGATGCTTGGTTGTTTTGACAAACCCCACCATATGGTGTAAATCATTGAATAAATAAAATGGAATGTTTAGCAAGGCCCTATGACAGAGATGAGATAATAAAGGAAATTTAGATTAATAAACCATTTGATACCTACCTTCATAGGTGATATAATTCATGAGGAAAATTGCTACTTGATCCCATGGCTGAGGCAGTGACTGTAATGCTATCCCCCTCCATGACAGTTGAATGTGCTCCCCTTCTCTTAGAAAATCCTGTACTACTGCAGGATTGGGGGTTCTTCATCCAAACCAGGCTCTACCCACCTGAGGAAGGCCAGTGACCTCAGCCACTATTGCTTCAGATAATTCTATACGTAACCCCCAAAATTTTGAGTGGGTTTCTGTAAGAATCAAGGAGAATTGTAGAGTTGTCTCACGATGAAACCCATTCAGGCATTGGAAGAATTCAGTCCAGGCCGTAGCTTGAAAAATAGCGAAAAATTTGACATTTCTTCTGAGTTCTCGCATGTTTGGAGGTTCATGCCGAGCTGGGATACCCATGTTTGTTTTCCTTTAGAAGTGTGTTGCAGTCCGACAGATTACAAATCCCGACATTGGAGGTTAAAACACAGAGTATGCATGAATAGCTGAGAGTGGAGTTGGGTAAATTCAGAAAGTTTCAAAGCATAGGAATGTTTGGAATTTATCCCAAATTAGGAAAGGTGGCGGTTATCAGGTAACATAAATAGTCATTAATTCGTACGAGTGGATGGTTAACGATATGGAGGTGTAATAATGGGCACAGAAAGGAAGGTATGATTAATATTGTCAGATCCAATTAATACTTAATCAAGTAGATAATCAGAACCATACCTTCGAAAATATGTGATGTATGGTGACCTTTGGAAAATAGTAGAGCATGTGAAGTGCATCCATTTAAGTTTAATTATTATTGCAGGTATGCTACAATGACCTTTTCTATCGGTGAACCAAAACCATTGTGTCAAATTGATTGGAAACATTATGAATGATGGAATATAAATCGGAATCATCGACGTCAGGAATCGGAGGCGGATCTGGAAGAGTTGCTAACCACGGTTGCAAAGAATTCTTCCAATAATGGAGGAGTCACGGCTGCAGATAATAGAGAAATCAAGTAGTTTAGCAGAGTCGTGGCCTTGGATTATAGAAAAATCAGCCAATTGTGGCGGAGTCACAGCTACCAGAAAAGGTGAAAATGGACAAAAGTGAAATGGTGTTGCAACTGCCAAAAAAGGTGAAAATGGACAAAAGTGAAATGGTGTTGTAGCTGTCGGAATTGGAAAAAGGCTTTAAGCTGACGGAAGTTGACGGTGTTGTAGTTACACGGAACGGGGTAAAGGGAAATATTTTACAGTGTTGTAGTTGCGTGAAACGGGGTAAAGGCGGAAGTTTATGGTGTTGCAGCTGCGCAAAATGGGGTAAAGGCAAGAGGTTTTACAGTGTTGTAGCTATGCGGAATGGGGTAAAGGCAGAAATTTATAGCGTTGCAGCTGCGTGAAAGGGGGAAAAAAGGAAATTATTTTGAAGGTGTTGCAGTTGCGCGAAAGGGGATAAAGGAATGTGTTGCGGCTGCAATAGATTTGTTCAAGGAAGTTTCTTTTGATGCGGGAAGTTACAAAAGGACAACCTTGGTCAATAGGCCCAATGATGACCACCGCTCCTTAGGTTCTTCCCTGCACATTTAAAAAAAAATGGATCAAGTGCAAAAGAAAAATATAACAATAACAGTAAAAATATCAATTTATTTATGTACAAATTTTTTTATGTAAGATCTATGACAATTAACTAAGGATTGATAGGGGCAGAGAAAGATTCCTACCCTTGTTCTAACTGGTAGTCTAGATCAGCTGCAATCTGTGAAGTGAATGCGTCTTTTGAAATGGGCTTATGGTACAGTCGCAGCCTGTGACCATTAACGATTCTCATCAATGGTTACTAGGTAGACTGTACCATTATCAAATACTCTGTCTACCAGGTATGGGCCCAACCATCTTGTGCGTAATTTACCCTTGAAGTCCCTTTTGAATCTTGAATCGTATAATAATGCCCAGTCCCCCTCACAGAAGACTTTCTTTTTTATGAATTGGTTGTGCCAAGTGGATCTCTGTTGCTGGAGTAATACTGTCTGATTCACAGCAGCTAAATGGTTCTCATCAAGTTCATTCAATTGATTCAATCTTCTCTTCTGAGCTTCGGTCACATCTAAGTTTACCTCCATAGTTGTCTTCAAATTCTTAATTTCAAATTCAATTGGGAAGACAACACTTTTCCCATACACCAAGTCAAAAGGAGAGAAACCTGTAGTGTTGCGCCAAGTAGTACAATATTCCCACAATGCTTCGGGAAGTCTATCAGCCCAATCTCTACGATGGCTCTTGACCGTCTTGGTAAGGATGGATTCAATAAATTTGTTAGTGCCTTCTAGCTGGCCATTGTCTTGGGGATGGTATGGTGAAGCTATTCAGTGCTAAATATGGTACTTTCATAGCAGAGCTTCGAATTGATTTGCCACAAACTGAGGTCCTCCATCGGTAACCACTTCCTTGGGTACTCCGAAATGGGTAAATATTTCACCATACAGGAAATCGATCACAACCTGGTCATTGGCTTTCACCAGAGCCACAATTTCTACCCATTTCGTCATGTAATCAGTACATACCAAGATGTAGGCTTTCTGCTTGGAATGAGGGCTGATAGGACCAACAAAATCTAAGGCCCATCTGTCAAAGGGTTCAACCACCAGTTTTGGTTGAAGAAGCATTTGATCTAATCTATTGGGTTGGCCCATCCTCTGGAATCTATCACAAGACTGGACATATCTCTTTGCATCCCTAAAAAGGGTCGGCCAATAGTAGCCCATTCTCAGTGCTTTGTATCCTGTCCTCCTGTCTGCAAAATGACCCCCACAAGGCTCATCATGGTAGGCTTTCAAAATATGGAATATTTCATCTTCTCTTACACATTTTCTGATCTCAAGATTAGGGCCTATGTAGAAGAGATGACTGTCTATCCAACAATACCTGGCACTTTGTTGAATAATTTTTCTCTTTTCTCTTTTGGACAAATGTGTTGGAAGATTTCTTGTAGCCAAGTAGTTAGCGACATCTGCATACCAAGGGGAGTGAGCTAAAACTGCAAATAAGTGTTCATCTAGAAAAGAGTCCTCAACAAGAAAATTATCATCACTGTTAGTAAAATGAGATAAGAAAGCAGTGACAACATTTTCTCTTCCAGGTTTGTCTATAATGGTAATATCAAATTTATGTAATAGTAATAGCCACCTAGTTACCCTGGCATTGGTAACAGGTTTGTTCATTAGATATTTGATGGCCGAGTGGTCAGTGTGCACAAATGTAGGATATCAAGTGATATAATGTTGAAATTTGTTAATGGAGTAAACAATGGATAATAACTCCTTCTCAGTGATAGTATAATTAAGATCAACAGGGGCTAATTTTTTACTAATATAATAAACTGCATAAGGTGCTTGACCATCTTGCTGTCCTAAAACTGCTCCAATGGAAATATCAGAAGCATCTGAAGAAATGTGAAAAGGCAGGGTCCAATTGGGCCCTCTTAGGATGGAAGCTGTGGACATCTTCTCCTTAAGTTTAACAAACGTTGTCTGGCATGCCTCATTCCAAATAAATTGCACATCCTTCATTAATAGTGAAAACAAAGGAGAGGCAAGTTTGGAAAAGTTTTCTATAAATATTCGGTAATATCCAGCATGCCCTAAGAAACTTCGCACTTCTTTTTGAGTTACAGGAGTAGGTATATTTTTTATTACCTTGATTTTATAGGTGTCCACCTGGATTCCATTAGCAGAGATAAAATGCCCCAACACCACTCCTTCACTCATCATCATATGGCACTTTTCATTGCTCAAAGATAGTTGCGTCTGTTCGTAGGGAGTTAAAACCTTTTCCAAAATTTTCAATGCTTCTTCAAAATCTTTGCCATAAGGAGTAAAATCATCCATAAAAATTTCCATACTATCATTAACTAATTATGAAAAGATGCCAATCACAGCTCTTTGAAATGTGGTTGGTGCATTGCATAAACCAAAGGGAAGCACTCTGTATGCAAAAGTTCCCCAGGGACAGGTGAAGGTAGTTTTATCCTGGTCTTCAGGAGCAATCTAGATTTGATTGTACCCACTAAACCCATCCAAGAAGGAGAAGAAATTTTTCCTGGATAAGGTGTCAAGTACTTGATCGATGAAAGGCAGGGGAAAGTGATCTTTCTGTGTTTCCTTGTTCACCTCTCTATAGTCCACACAGACTCTCCATTTACCATTCTTCTTGGGTACTATTACAAGCAGAAACACCCACTCGCTGTCTGAAATGGGATATATAAATCTTGATTCCAAGAGTTTCTAAATTTCTTCCTTCATGATGTCCCTAAGATTGGGGTTCATTAATCGTTGAGGCTGGCACACAGGCCGGGAGTCACTTTTGATATAAATGTGATGGGTGCATATATTAGAGGGGATACCCCTAATGTCTATGTACTCCTAGGAAAATTCCCCCTTGTGTTTTTTTAAGAGAGTAATCATACGCTACTGTTCATCTAGGGAAAGGATGGGATTAATATTCAGGGCTTTTCCAAACTCTACCTCGATAGGAACACTTTTCAAATTTTTCAACACTGGAACTATATGAATGTCAATGACTAATGCCTCTTTTGTGATATTTTCTTGTTCCTCTTCACCTAGAGTAGTATTCAGGATCTGATAAATTTTCTTATTGACAGAAGTGGGTTCACTGATGAAATTATTAATGGCATCGTCTTTAGTTTCATCTTTAAAAGTTAAGGCCTTCCCTATTGTTAATAATGGCTGAATGCCCTCTTCTTCCTCTGGCTCCATCCATAACAGAGTTTCAGCTTCTAAGCTTGGTCGCATTGGAGGATAGAGAGTAAGGTTCTTTATCTCGGTGCCATCTGATATGGTCATAGACCCAAATCGACAGCTGATGCAAGCATTAGATGTAGCTAACCAGGGTCTTCCCAGTATCAATGGGTGTCCTCCTAGCTGTGACTTAGGTTGTAAAACCAAGAAGTTATCAGGGTACTCCCAAGAATCAACTGAGATAATGAGATCATCCATAATTCCTTCAAGTTTAATAGTGGATCTATCTACCAGTTCTAAAATGGTGGGGGCTGGCCTGAGATTAGTGAGCCCAAGTTTTCTTACAGTTTCAATAGTCATAACATTAATTTCTGCTCCAAAGTCTACCAGTACGTTGGGTATCTGTGTATGCCCAATATGCACAGTGACAGTGGGATTCCCAGGGTCATCGTATTTGGCCAAGAGGGTTTTTCCCATTGTTAATGCAGATTAATTCCCTATGACATGAATAGTGGGAGGATCCCTAGGTTTCCTTCCTGGTTTCCTTGTACATAGATCCTGAATAGTTATGGCATAGATAGGTATGTCTTGAAGGGCCTGAAGGAGGGGAATTTTAACATAAATATTTTTTAACTCTCCTAAGAGGTTAAACTGAGGTTGTCCCACTACCTTTGGTAACATTAATATTTCAGGGTATGGTGGTTCCCTAATCAACTGGGTAGGATGTGTGTCGATAGGTGTATCGTTCTTTGTTTTAGCCGGCATATTAGTAGGATGTTCAGCGTCTTCAATGATTGGGGTTGTTGCGTTGGATAAATATTGTGGATTCATCCCTTCTTCATGCACAGAGGATGGAACATTCTCAATGATCAAAGGCTCCACTACCTTTCCTGATTGTAAGTGGATATCATTGTAGGGTACATGAGTAAGCGAGTAGGTAGGCATGTTGACAGTCTCAAACTGATGGACTACTTTATTATTGGGTTAGGGTTAGGTTGAGCAGGCAGCTGAGGTCATATCGGCATATTGGGGACAACATTATTCTGGTGTTGCAGCAGTGACTGTTGATAAGGATGAGGATATTGAGGAGGGTTTGGTTGTTGACAAAACGTTTGATGTGGAAGTTGTTGAGAGGGAAAATGGTTCCCTGGATGGAAATTCCTCCATCTAGGAGACCAAGAATTTGGTTGGTTTGGTGGTTGTGGTGGCTGAGCCCAGGGGTTCCAGGAGTTAAAATTTTGCATTGAAGGTTGAGAGGGGTACCATTGAGGATTAGAATAAGATGAAGAAAATTGTGTATTCATATGCTGCATATTATTCCAATTATTCATGTTATTTGAAAATGGAAACGAGTCTGGAGTCATACCTTGATTTCGAGGCTTCCAGGGCTTTTTCTATGCAATAAAGTAAGTCGGTTCCTAGTCTTACTATCGATTCTTGTTTTGGGCTAAGAAGCCACTGCAGTAAAATCATTACTGGTTTCGATATTGTAATGGTTATATCATTGATTAATACCCATGAGGGTTTATATAACTCCTTGTTCTTAAACAACCAGATGTTATGTGTAAATACTACAAAATTTTCAGTATATTGTTATAGCATATTTTACCACACAAGGTGAATCACACTTGTATGGGATTCCCCTGTCCCTCTACAGACTTCTTAGACCCCTTGGACCATTTTTTGTCCTTTGATGTTTCCTAGACCATCCCTAAAAACATGTGAAAATTTCTATACGCGACTTTTAAACCCTTTATCGCGTATATATGCGGGTTTGACCTCTAAAACCATGTACATCAGGATGTGTACAAAAATACAAATCATTTTGGAGTTTTACTTGACATGGATCTGACTCACTTGTCTCCTGGCCTTCCATATGCTTTGAGATCGCTCATATTCAACCTAACATTACCCCATTGAAAAGCTATATAAGGAACCCTTTGGATACATTGAAGGCATAAGAGAATTGAGAGCAAAGAAACTATAGTCCATTGTTGCCGAAAATTGTGCTTGAGTCTGCATCCCTTTGTCCCTTGGATCACTTTAGTGTTCTTCCCAAGCTTGCCTTTTGCTTGTGAGCTTGCTATCGAGAGATGGAGGATTGAGGTGGTGGAGGCCCAAGTGGGGGATTCAGTTTCTCCGATTCGCAGACGTGCCAACAGAGGTTGTATTCATTGTAATCTCTGATTTTATATTAATAGAAATATCTTTTCTTGTCCAATAATGTATGTTTGAATGAATATTTTATCCATGGATGATTTTAAATGCTTATACGTTGTTGATTATATATGCTAGAGTAGATCTAACACTAATATATAGTATGCCTGTCTTGTTTACTTATTGTTGAGTAAGTGATTCATCAATTCAAGATGAATTTGAAAAGCTCAATGGGGATCTACTTCAACCATCTGGAATAAGGTATGAGTTTTGATCCTTTAGTGTTAGATATTTGATTTCTCTTGCATATTGGAAAGATTGATTTCTGGAGTCAAGCTATCTGTTGTGGTACCCCAAGCCATAGGAATTTCTCTCCGTAACAGAATAGCTAAACAAAGTTTAGGTCTTTCAAATAGTGGTTCTAATGTAAAAAGGCCTTACAGCCTAAACTCTGTCTTAGAAATCATATGAAAGTATTGCCTTTGGCCTTATGGCCTATAATATTATTTTTAACAATTTCAATGCTCAAGATAAGCGTGAAATCCCTTTTCATGATTTTCACCATTCTCATTGGTATCTCATGGGTTAGAGACTTCACAGTTGTTTTTAAATATTTTAAACAAAAACAATGAAACCTTAAGATCGTTTCTAATTGAAATTACACAGTAATATTGTTAGCAACTGCCCTCACAGCCCTTAAAATTCTTAAAATGGAAGAATATCAAGAGCGGCCTCACGACCGAGTCTCTACCAACATTTATCGAACAGTAAAATAACCTTATAAGGTTTTAAAATTTAAATACACTACTTTACAGCTTCACTGTTTAATAGAAATGCAAACAATGTAATCAAATGAAGGTTTGATATACTGCAAATTTTGTAATATTTACACATAACATCCGGTTGTTTAAGAACAAGGAGTTATATAAACCCTCATAGGTATTAATCAACGATATAACCATTACAATATTGAAACCAGTAATGATTTTACTGCAGTGGCTTCTTCGCCCAAAACAAGAATCGATAGTAAGACTACACAACCCTATCGTGTTGCGACAACATAAAACATTACAAGAAAACAGTAGCTATAATAAACCCATTAGGGTTATCTGTTAAGATTCTTTTAAAAGTTGTAATACGATTTTGATGTAGTGATTGTTTATACATGGGATTATTTCATTGTTTTCTTGTATTGTTTTATGTTGTTGCAACATGATAGGGTTGTGTAGTCTTACTATTGATTCTTGTTTTGGGATAAGAAGCCAATGCAGTAAAATCATTATTGGTTTCGATATTGTAATGGTTATATCGTTGACTGTGAGGGTTTATATAACTCCTTGTTCTTAAACAATCGGATGTTGTTTGTAAATATTACAAAATTTTCAGTATATCAAACCTTCATTTGATTATAGTGTTTGCATTTCTATTAAACAGTGAAGCCATAAAGTAGTGTATTTAAATTATAAAACCTTACAAGGTTATTTTACTGTTCGATAAATGTTGGTAGAGACTCGGTCATGAGGCCACTCTTGATATTCTTCCATTTTAAGAAGTTTAAGGGCCGTGAGGGCAGTTACTAACAATATTACTATGTAATTTCAATTAGAAACGATCTTAAGGTTTTATTGTTTTTGTTTAAAATATTTAAAAACAACTGTGAAGTCTCTAACCCATGAGATACCAATGAGAATGGTGAAAATCCTAAAAAGGGATTTCACGCTTATCTTGAGCATTGAAATTGTTAAAAATAACATTAATAGGCCATAAGGCCAATGTCAATACTTTCATATGCTTTCTAAGACAGAGTTTAGGCTGTAAGGCCTTTTTACATTAGAACCACTATTTGAAAGACTTAAACTTTGTTTAGCTATAAAAACAATTTCAAAAAGGAAAATTTAAGCCCTAAGGCTATCTATAATCTTACTTCTGCAAGCAAATACTGTAGATAACAACACCGACTTGACCTGAAGCCTGTAACCAGTGCTACGGTTTGTCGATAATATCGACTTGGTGATATTAAACAATTTAATCATTAAGAAACTGGGCTTAAGATGCCTTATGTGAATTATATTAGTTATTTCTGCGCATTTAAAACCCCAGTTATTCTGTATTAGTCCTAGAGTTTGTTTTAAATAGGCATGACACTTTATTTTGGGAAGATTATTGTAAACAACGTATTGAGGAGGAAACTTGGATCTGAACACTAGATAAGTTCCAGGTTATGTTTAAGTTTGTAATATATGTAGAAACAATCTAAAGCTGGTATAAAAATTACATTGCTTAGATTATAAAATACTTTATAGAGAATACTAAACTAGCAAATCTATCCATTAAATTGATTACCAATAAATTTAGTTCTTAACAATTTCCAGATAAAAAGATTATAAAACATCCTAATTATAGTTTCCTGAGAATTATTTAAAATAAAAGGACAAATTTAGAAATTAAATAGCAATTGAACCTGGATAGAATGCAGAAAGGGGACAAACACCCACGGGAGATTGTTCCACCCAACATTCTCCTGAAGCAGCCAAAGTTACTTTCTTAGGACCCCCAATCCTGGTCACTGACCACTAGGACGAATATCTCTACCACACAATAGACTTCTACAACTTAGCACTCAGTAGTAGTCTTAACTCAGCAAAACACTTTAGCTATTCCCTCATCAAATTCCTTGTGTGCCTGAATTTTCAGTTTGCAGGAGTCACAAGGTTCATTCTCTCATAAATCAGAATGAGTAGTGAGCCTCTTGCTCAATTTGATGGTTTATATAAGATTGTCTAGGTCTTTGGGTCATTTTGGAATTAAATGAGCCACCAGATCAGTTTCCCCCTCTCAGGGAACAACCACATTTTTAGGGATTATGCTCCTGCAACAGCTAGAAAGTGAATGCTATTGTTTCCATTTGTCAACCAACCTCCTATAGTTTCTCCTTCTTCCTAGTGGGTCAATGAACACTCATTTAAAAGTCTCCCTTGGATAGGTGTGTCTCCTTTTATTAATTATTAAAATAAAAAATTATTTAATTACAGTCATCTTTGACCCACTTGGTCATAAACTTTACAATAAAAATTAACATAATTTTTTTACTAATAAATATTTATTTTTCAATTTTGGGTATGTTACATCTGTAAATCCTCCCAGTGGTATTGTTGAGAAATTCATAACTAGGGGGGGCATGTGTAACTCGCCCACACATATATGGTTTTTTTATCAACACTATGGGTATGCTAAAGGCCATAATTCGTAGATAATACAAGGATTGAAATAGAGCAAGTTTTAGCTTACCAAACATTGATGGACTGAATTGAAATGAACTCTTCTAAGCTTTTTTCACAATAGCTTTAGTCATCCACAAATAGAAAACCAACTGATAGTTTTTCAGCCCACATTTATAGTGACCATCAATCTTGATATTTTATACTAGATGTGAAGAACATCAATGAAATTAAATATTGGAACCTATTGGATCCTTGTTTCACCATTATTTTCCCTAGACTCAATGGTTTTCGATACATCACTTACACTTTATGGATGCAATTGGCCCCGTGCATATGGTTGGGAGGGTTGGAGGCTGGATGTGGAGAAACAAAAAGAAATGCAAACAATGCAACAACAGGTGGTCATGGTTCTGATTCAAGGAACTCTCAAGCAATTGTTGATAAAGTAGGGGAGAGTCTTCTTCTTCGATTGCCTTACCATGGGGAATGTAATGAGTGTGTCTCTCTGAAAACTAGAGAGCCACAATGGATAATATCGTATCTCATTTGGACCGTGTTTTCTAGTTATCCACCACTTCATATGTTGTTAGTTTTTTTAACTATGGAAAATCTCGGCAGTATGGGAATATCAAACACTTTATTTAAACTACATGTTCACATTTTGGTTGAGCCAAGATTAATCGGTTGAATGTCGTTTACTATCACCACCTGCATCTTCTACTAAGTAACTCGTCTATTTCATTGTAATACCACATTTGTTAAGCCTGGTACATATGTAATTTGTAATTGTTTATTATTGTGTCAGTGCCGGAAAAAAGGTCTTTAAAGACCTAGAGACATTATTATTATTTTTATAAATAATTAATTAATGAAAACAACTGGTACATTGGGGACCACTAAAAGAGTATGGGAGGCCTAGATACACAATGTGAGGGGGAATTAGGACATTCCTATCACTTTAGAACTTGTTTGGTTGATCTTGGTCCATATGTATGCCTTGGTTTCGTTATTAGTTGATGATCACCCAAGCATTGTACAACAGACCCAAATTTTGATTATTTTATCCTATGTAGGTATTGTTGAGCCTAATTCATGATTTAGTTGGCCTCCTTGATGTTTGGGTGGGTAACACTTGTTGATTGATCCCCTTTGGTGGTTTTGTAACTTCTTTGTGGAGGTTACACTTGGTTTTGTAACTCCCATTTTCACAAGTGTTCCCTCACTGGCTATTTTTAGCCTTAACACCTCAAACGTTGTGTAAATAATTATGTAACTCCTTGTGTAAATCCTTGTGTAACTCTTGTGTAAATCCTTGTGTAAATCCTTGTGTAACCCCACTTTTCTATTTTGGGATGATGCCTTGTCTTGTGTGACACCTCACCACACTAATTTTTATTCCTCTTCATGGATGATGTGTCCACACATGAATTTGAGTTTTATGGAGTGGCTTGGAGTCACTCTCCTTGAAATTTGAATTGCTTGGGTTGAATTAGAGTTAACCTATTGTGGTTGAATTAAACCCCTTGGATTGACTCAAGTTGGTTTACCTTGGTTTGGTTTTACCCCATTGAGTTAGAATTACATTCTTTGGTCTATAAATCGACGTTTGATATCCTTGGTTTGGGGTGGTTGTTTTTCATGGTTGTTGATTATGGTTGTTAATACCTTTGATGGTGAGAGATTGGGAAACCAGGAATGCTCTGCTA
The DNA here is from genome assembly GCA_001517045.1 of Pseudotsuga menziesii. Lineage (NCBI taxonomy): Eukaryota > Viridiplantae > Streptophyta > Pinopsida > Pinales > Pinaceae > Pseudotsuga > Pseudotsuga menziesii. The sequence goes on from LPNX010117933.1 coordinate 95,607, forward strand.
TGTGAATGAATTTTGTGCTTAAAGAAATATGATAATGTATGATAATTGTGGTAAGACCATAAATTTCTGGTGTAGTTTCTATGTTTCCACTACTTGGCTCTGTCCTAGACCTGCACAAAAATCCTGATGGTGAATGGTGATATCTCAATGGCCTAGGCGGTCTAGATTACCATTGCACTTGGTAGTGGGGTGGAAGAGGAAGTATGTGGTGAGTAATAGAGTTTTGGATTCTCAAACTAATACTTGAGCTATTCTTGAGTGCACCTCTATTGTGGCCTCATCTTAGGGGTGGCTTGTCAAAGTGAGATTTGGCTTGGTAGTGCCAAAGGCTGGGTAGAACGTGGTTTGGATGATGTTAGTTGCAAATTTATAAGATAAGTTATTTATATAATGTTTATTTAATTTAATTGGATATGATATGATTTATTTATGTATGCACATGAAATTTTTGATGAAATGTATGATCGATTTGTGGAATAAATTTCTCATAGAATTCAATCTATTTATGCAAGTAAATTTTATGAAGGAATTTGAAATTAGTTTTTGGGATTTTGTGCACAAATTGTTTGAGGAAATAATTATTTGGTACCTCTGCTATAGAACTGATATTTCTTCCAATTTTCATTATATAATGTGTATTATTATGGTACAATAACCTTGGAATGGTTTAATACACTTCTCTTTGATGCTTCTACCTTTTGGTAAGAAACTAGTTCTTCGATCAGATTGTTCGGCATAGTTTGGAGACTTGGATCATTAAGTGTTTGTAAAAATGGTTGGGTGTTCATTTTATAATTATGTATGATAAATAATATTGAAATTTGTGTGAAAATTTGAGGATAAATATTCTTGGTAGTGATGGGGAAATGTCTACCGAAATTCTAGATCAATTTCCAATTTCTAGCTCCTTCAATGGGATTGTTTTGAGTAGATTTGTGACTTTTCATATGAAGTGTTTGAAAACATGTTTGAATGAGATATACCTGTGGTATTACTGATAAAACATGTTATTTAGAGTTGTAATTTCATTTGAAATATTCTATAAGTTGTGAATTTAATTATTCTAGTGATTTCCTAGAATTAGTAGTCAATTCGGATAAGTAGAATTAACTAGTTTTGTGAATTGTTTAATGGACTGTATAAGGGTGGAAAAATATAGCCATATGACTATAAGTGACCCTTAATATATTTTCCATGATATAAAATATTCATATAATTCTCTTTATTTTTCATTTGGAAAGTTAAATTGGAAACTAGGTGCATTGTGGTGAAATTGGGTGACTAGTTTTTTAATTTGAATCTATGTTTTTGGTAAAAGATGATTGTACAACCATGTTCTCTATTATTGGTAATTTAATTCTGTTGTATAATTTTAGTTATATATTTCTACCTTCACCTCTCCGTGCCTCGGAACTCGGTACAATTGGTTTGATTGAATTCCTAGTAGTGTTTATTAACTAATATAGCGATTGAACTTGAAATATTCTTCGTTTATCTACTCGGATCAGATCTGAAAAAATTATTTTATTTTGTTGTATGTGCATGATTAAATATTTGTATAATGTTTGTAATTTAACTTTTTTGTTCATTGTCCCCTCTTATGTACCATTATCAATATTAATTTAAAACTAAGTTATTAAGATGATACATTATTACTATTATTAAATATTATTATGATTTATTAAGTGGCATTTATATCCTATATGGATTTTGTATTTTCTATGAATGGTATGATTTTATAGTTTTATTTATGCCACTTGGATGGTTGTGGTGACAAAGATGAGTAACTCCTTGGCTATTTTAGGATGATTAACTCCTTGTATAAATGGCGTTCCCCATTATTTATTTTATTTTATGCATGTATAATGTTTTATATTATTTATTAATTAAATTACTATCCTAACTTATCTAATTAGTGAGTGGTGGAATTGTCACTTGTAGGTAAGTATAGCTATGGGATACTTTTGTATTCTATTGTTTAATTAATTTATTTTGGGGTTAGTGGTGGCATTATTATTATCCTAGTTGTCTTACTCATTTATTTATTGAGTGGAGAAAATAAGTCACTTGCCCCTAATGGTTCATATTCTCTTTTATTTTATTTATTTTGCTTTTGCATTGTCTATTTTTGGAGGAAATGAACCACTCGTCTTTAATGACTCATATTTTCTTACTTTTATTTATTTTATTTTGTCTATAAGTAGGTAGTATAGTAGTGTAAGATTTTATATATATATATATATATATATATATATATATATATATATCATCAAAATAAATATGTATAGCATGATATGTGTGATATGTACATAGTTGTTAAAAGTATATATAAGAATAGATGCATTATTGTATATATGAATGCTTGTATGTCTGTCTGTATATACTATAATATGTTTTTTTTAATTATATGTAATAATTATTAGTATTACATGTATGTAATATTGTGAATATATTATATGTGTAGAGGTGAACGTATGTAATGAATCTAAGATACATGAAATGTGTTCAGATTTGTCAATCACATGAGATGCATTACCAAGATGCATTTGCATGATTTATCACTCAAATACTTTTCCTACAATGATGCATGAAGCATCACCAAGATTTTTCCAACAAGATGCATGGACTATCATTATGATATGTTACAAAGATGCATTTCAACAAAGGTGTTTGGAAGTGTTTGAATGTTTGGAAGTGTTTGGATGTTTGGAGGTGTCTGAAAGTGTTTGGAAGTATTTGAGAGTTTATAAATATTAGGAAGTATAATGTGATCAAAAGTGTTATGTTAGTATATATGTTATAATACGTATCTAATATGATAATATTGGGTTATGAGATTATTGCTATAATTGTATTGATATTATGGTATAGCATAATAATTATATGAGCATATTAAATATGGAATGTATAGGTTATATGACTAATATGTTGTGTATATGATGAATAATAATATTATATATGATTGAAGAATTATAATATGTATGTAAACAAAACATGCGTATGTATATAATACATAGTAATAGTAAGTATGGTATACGTTATAAGTGTATGATAGTGTTTGTATGGCTAGTAATTGTTTTATTGTAGAATATTAGAAGATTTTGGTGGTAAGATGTTTGGTTGTTTGAGGTGACTATATATTTACGTTGATTGATAAGTAGTACGCTACGTGTAAATAATTAGTAATGTAATGTATTATTATATATATCCTCATGTGTTAATCATTCTATGTAATGTTATGATAAATAGTAACTATTCGATATGACTTCTATAGTTGATCTATGTTGTTTGATATTATTGGTTTCTATTGGATGTTATTGATTGACATTGGTTGATTAATGCTTGATACATGTATGACATTGTCATCATTGTATGTATGGATATTATTGGTTGTCCTTGGTTGTTATGGTTGTTGCGTGTATGATTGATGCATTTTGGTTGATGTATCATGGATGATGTATTATGATTGATATATTATGATCATTGTCTCATGCTTGATGAATAATGGTTGATGTATTTTGATTGTGTATTCTAATTTATGTATTTCGATTAATGTATTCCAATTGATGTATTTTGGTTGATGTATTCTTATTGATGTATTATGATAATTATCTTCTGCTTGATGAATATTGGTTGATGTATTCTGATTTTGTATTCTAATTGATGTATTTTGATCAATGTATCCCAATTGATGTATGATGGTTGATGTATTATGGTTGATGTGTTTTGATTGATGCGTGTATGGTTAGTTGATGCATGTATAGTTGTCCTTGGTTGATATTACATTATCGATATATGATTGATATAGGTTGATATTTTATGAATTGATGATCGATGTCTGCATGGATGATGTATGCATCAGGGTCATTGTATGATTGATATTAGTTGATGAATAATGACTTTTTGAATGATCTCTAAAGAAGAATTATGCTTTGTTTTGAGATGAAAAGTAATATGTTGTTATGGCCCTTTTTGGTTCTTAGTTCGATTAGAATTGTTGCATATAAGTTCATTTTTCCTGTTACATTAAAATGTAAAAGTATTTAGGTGAACTTTAAAAATATTCATGATTTTGATCTTCATTAAAAAAAGTCTCATGTGTCATTATTGAAAGGTATCTTGGTAATAAGTTGGTGGTATTTCATTTATTTCTGTTGAAAAGTAGGTACTAACCGTGTAACTGATTAAGTATGGTACAGGTACCTTTATTGAAGATGAACTTATTGTATCCTTATATATTCAATACTAATTGTGTAGAATGTGGTACTAGTATCTTTGTTAGGAAACAATCCAAGGATCTTGTTGAAAGAAAATATATCCTTGTGATCTTTGCTAAAAGTATATTGCTTGGGTATCCTTGTAGTATATCAAATACCTTTGTTGAAATGCATCTTTGTAACATATCATAGTGATAGTCCACGCATCTTGTTGGAAAAATCTTGGTGATGCTTCATGCATCATTGTAGGAAAAGTATTTGAGTGATAAATCATGCAAATGCATCTTGGTAATGCATCTCATGTGATTAACAAATCTGAACACATTTCATGTATCTTAGATTCATTTCATATGATTGAAATTTATTAGAATAAGATTCAGGTAGATGAATTTCGAGTATTTTGTTGAAGAAGTATCTATATCTTGAGTACCGTGCATATACTGAAGTATTTCATGTAATTAATTAGAAATTTATTTTCTTGAAAGATGTATTTTATAAATCTTGTTGAACAGAAGATATGTTTACAGCTAACCATGTGGCTATTGGGAATGTGAAAAAAATATCCTTGTTGAAGAAGAATCTCTATTTCAAGTATCTTTGTTGAAGAATATGGTCTAATTGTTGGGAATGAGCTCCTAGATTCTCTCAAAGAGAATTCTAGTATCTATTTCTAGAGAGGTAGTCTGGTGGATTATCACCCCTTTGCTTCCATCATATCACTCTAGTAGTCCAGGTTCTTACACAAGAAGCCAATAAATGGGATGGTGACCCCATAGGTAGTGGATATGGATAGGAAAGAAGTAGTGGAAAGCATTGAGGTTCTTAGAAGAGGTAGTTCTGAGAGTTGCTAAACTGATTATTCTCTTCTTATGGGAGGAACATTGTCTCATTGAAGCTAGTTGCCCAAATTTGAGATAACTATTCTCTCGTGTGTTATTCATGTTGTTGTATTATGTATATGTTCCATGGCGACTGATTTATGTTATCTTTATGTTCATGGTTTAGTTATTAAAGGATACTCTTATATCATGTATCATATATTTGCATACCTGATGTTAATCATATGGTTGATTGAAATATGATTTTTAGGTGAATGTATCTTTGTTGATTTTTGAATACCATGTAATGGCGATTGAACATTGAACCTTGCTACTAGTCTTGTTTCCTACATAGGAAGACAGGAAATGGGACGGTGATATCTTGAGAAACGAGTTACGTGAAATGAGTTGCATCCAGTGGATACAAATAGAAAAGTAGTAATGGGAAGTATTGTGGTTTCTCGGAAGAGGAGTTCCAAGAAAGACTGCTTAAAAATTGAAGGTAGTGATCCTTTTGAAAGTTGTAAATGCATGTATGTATTATGCATTGAGGAAGATGCATTGTTTAAGGGGGAGGGGATGTAATACCTCATGTATAATTGTTTATTATTGTGACACAAGGTGTCAAAAAAAGGGTCTTTAAGGACCTAGAGACATTATTATTAATTTTTGTTAAGTTTTTAATGGTTATACTATATCTAATAACATTTAGCATCATAACAACATAACCATAAGAAAAAGGATCACTAAAATATAGACAAGCACAACCACACAAAAGAACACAAGGATTTATCCAAGGAAACCCTCATGGGTAAGAAAACCCAGCAAAACTTCCTCTATATAAGATGTATCAAAAGTACAAGACAAGACCCCATACAGGTGCGCCTTCTACTAGCAGGTATCTCTCTCTCTCTCTCTCCTATGCACTATACACAAGTGAGTGTGAATTCAAATGAGGAACATAGCTCCTCTATTTATACTCTTTTTGTCACTTGACTTTTAACCTAACAAGTCAGCCCCACTTAACTGACTAGGTCGACTTCATCTAGAAAGACTCAAAACAATATTATATTATATTTATTAGGGTACTATTGACCCGAATTACAATGGAGGATTTACCTCATGACTTTATGATGACCAAATACAATAGTAACATTCGAACGGAGGAATAAGACATCTCTTTTGGGGTACATTAGTAAAATACATTTACAATGTCCTTTAAAGTTACAATATTCCAACAACTCCCCCTTAACGAGAAGGGTATTCTACTAACAACATCGTCATCAACTATAGGAGTGATAAGAGAGAGACCATATACAACATCATCAAGGTGATACATCTATACTTCATAGAAAGTTTTCAACAATCATCTGTAACTAGAACAGTTAATCTTCAATGTCTTCAGTACTGGAGCATCATCTTCTACAACATTGAGTCTTTATCTTCTGCAGCACTCGATCACTTGATCATTTGAAACAACACTTTGATCTTTTGATCCCTTGTAGCATCACTTCGATATATTCTTGATCCTTTGCAGCAGCACTTCGATCTTCTTGATCCTTTGCAGTTGCACTTCAATCTTCTCGATCCTTTGCACCAATGCTTCAATCTTCTCGATCCTTTGCAGCAACACTTCAATCTTCTTGATCCTTACAGCAGCACTTCGATCTTCTTGATCATTTGTAGTAGCACTCCGATCTTCTTGATAGTTTGCAGCAGAACTTCGATCTTCTCAATCCTTTACAGCAGCACTTCGATCTTCTCAATCCTTTGCAATAGCACTTCGATCTTATTGATCCTTTGCAGCCACACTTCAACCTTTTCGATCCTTTGCTACCACACTACCTGCATTACACATGATCTCTTTGCAGGATGATAAATCCCTATCACTTTATGACATAGGTCCAAGGATTATGCAACCCTCCATCATCCTACTTCCCCTTAATGAGGAGGGTCTATAGTATCGACCAGCTGAATCGTCTACAACTTAGTGTAAATCTCATCTACGCATGAATGCAGGACCTTTCATCCGTAACGACTCATTGTATACCATCCTCATATTGTTAGATATAGGACCACTCCAAGAGAGTGTTATAATACGATATCTACATGTAAATTTAGGCATACTCTCCATTCAAGAGTATTGTCTGCAACTCCATATCTTGACTGTACCTAGATGCAGGCCCTATCTTTCGTAAGGATACATCGTAGGACATCCTCGGCTTGAAATATAGGACCACTCCATGTGAGTGTTATACTACGGCATTTGTAAGGACTTATCTTAGGACATCCCCAGCATTAAAGCTAGGACTATTCACAAGCGAATTTTAGACTTCGAAATCCACGTATAAATGTAGGCACACTCTCCATGCGAGAGTAACGTCTGCAAGGAAGATCTTGACTGCATCTAAATGTAGGCCCTGTCGTCTGTAAGGACTCATCATAGAGTATCCTCAACTTCAAATCTAGGACCACTCCTAAGTGAGTGTTATTCTACAACATCCACAAATGAATGTGGGTACACTCTCCATGCGAGAGTAATGTCTGCAGGGCCATCCTTAGCTAGTAAGGACCACTCTCAAGAACAAATTGTTATTTTCTATAATACCATATTCAAGAGAGGATACTATCATCCACAAGTGAATGTCAGACATTGTCAACATGTTCAGGCACACTTTCCCTCTTTCATACTGGAGCTTCATTCCCATCCCATCATCACTCCTCCTTTCCAGGGAGGAAACATATCATCAACCTACTCCCTATTTGTCCGAGGAGGGTTCATATCTTTGACCTCTTCTTCCTTTTCGAGGAGATTCCATATGTTCGACCTGTAACTCCTTTCCAAAGAGAGTTCGTATCTTCGACCTATTTCTCCTTTCCGAGAAGAGTCCATATATTCAACTCGTTTCTCATTTCTGAGAAGAGTCCATAACTTCGACCTATTTCTCCTTTCCAAGACGGGTCCATATCTTCAACATGTTTCTCCTTTCTGAGAATATTCCATATATTCGACCTATTTCTCCTTTTCGAGAAGGGTCCATATCATCGACATGTTTCTCCTTTTTGAGAAGGGTCCATATCTTCATCGTTCCTCCTTGTGAAGAAAGTATGTATGATCATAATTTTTCCTCCCTGTGAGGAAAGTATTCAACATCAACATCATTGTTCCTCCTTGTGAGGAAATTCTTCAGCATCAACATCACTGTTCCTCCTTGCGAGGAAAGTCTTCAACATCAACATCAATGTTCCTCCTTGCAAGGAAAGTCTTTTTTAACTGCACCAATATTGTCATGGAATCTTGGTCAAAATATCAGCAACTTGCTCATCTATACTCACATACTCAAGTTTTATATCTCCCTTCAGTACCATATCCCTTATGTAAAAATATAGTATTTCTATGTGCTTTGACTTTATCATGGAACACAGGATTATCTGTCATCTTTATACAACTCTAGTTGTGACATAGAATCACTGTGGTATCCAAATCCAGATAAAATAGACCTGTCATCAATTCTGAAGCCATATGGATTCTCAAATAGTGGAGCAAGTTGTTGTGTACTCTGCTTCAGCCGTGCTAAGAGAAACATTGAACTATTTCTTGCTATACCTTGAGATCATGGTGGATCCTAGATAATAACATCCACCTGAGGTACCCCTTTTTTTCTGCGACACTTCCTGTGATCCAACCAGCAGTTGTCATGTTGTCAAGATTTGACAAAGTCTAGCACTTCGACAACTTCAACTACTCTGACTAATTTGACAAGTTCACCTCGACAGGTCCACCTCGAAATTTTCTCTTTGACAGGTTCACCTCAATAGGTCTACCTCTACATGTTTGCTTCAACAGGTTCGGTTCCTCGACATAAAAGCATACCAACATGCTTTTTCAATATAGACTATTGTCGAACATTGAAAGAATGCCTCTTTCTTCCAGTCGTCTATGATGGTTGAACTTCTGAACCGTTATAACTTCTTTTGTAACTGAACGTAATGGGTAGTCACCCAAGCATCTCAACATCCTGTATAAGCATGTACACTAATGTAATATAAAAGCTTTTTTATTCCTCCATATTTCATGGAGAAGAAGTAATAAATTGGTTCGAATTCTTGCATATTGTTCATGTGCATGCTTTCTGTTGACCTAGTGTATTTCCTGCTTTGTTGATTCTTTTCATATGCTTCCTCTATAACATAGCTTGACTCAAAAAAGTCGAGTGTTGTCTCTAGCATGCACCTGGGCACAGCCTGGATCATTGGTATCAAAGCAAGATCTTGTTCAGAGCTTAAGTTACATAATCACTTCTATCAAAGTTATTTAACTTATGCTTGTTCAAACACACTCACAAACTCAGCAACACAAGTAGACACTTCCTTCAACTTCCGAAAATATGGTCGAAGAAGCATACAATAGACATGCAACTAACGAGATAGAACAAATCATTGAAAAAGAACTGGCTCGCAATCGAACCAAAATGTTCACCCATTTTAGTGAGATTCTCATGCGAGTCACTTATAACTTTGGGGAATCCTCAACGCGAATTCACTCCGATAAAATAATCCCCTTCAAAGTGAAAATGAATATGCACATACCAAACCTTGAAGGCAATATTGACGTAGAATCCGTCAACAATTGGGTACAACAACTAGAATCTTACTACTCGGTGAATCAGATCTCTAAAGTGGAAAATATCACCATTGCGTCCTTAAATATGTCAACCTCCATATACTGTTGGTTGGATAATCTATCGACAATGATGAAAAAAGAAGGCGACCCCATAGACACATGGGTAAATTTTTTTGAATATGTCTGAAAGGAATTCTACCCGCCCAAGTATATTGAACATCATTATAAGAAGTGGAAGCAGTTAAGGCAATGGAAAGACCAGTCCATACAGAGTTACACTGACGAGTTCTATCGACTCATGGCTAGACTTGGCGTCTAAGAAGAAGAGAAATTGCTTTTCCTAAAGTTTGTCAGTAGTTTATCCTCATACATTCAGCAAGAGATGGAGTTTCTGACTGTCAGTACGCTTGTGGATGAATTTCATTACGCTAGTGAAGTTAAACATAAAGGAAAAGCACGTTTCCCTGACAAGCCAACAGGTCAAACATCCGACAAGAAGTCACCAACCGAATCCAACAAGTTTAAGAACCCTTCTTAGTTGACTCTGCCAAAGCCCAAACATCAAAAGAAAAACTTTCATAAAGGCAAGAGGGATCAAAACAAACAAGATCCTACCAATAAATGGTGTGATTATCACAGTTCATCATGGCATGATACATTAGAATGCAAAGCTCGAAAGACATTTTTGGAAAAATTATCGACATCTGACTTGTCTGACAGAACCTTGGTAGAATCTAATCCAGATGCATCAACTCTCCTAGATTAAACCTCGACTACTCCGACAGCCTCAACTATCGTCGATGAGGAGGAACAAGAGCACCTTTTACATACACAGATATGGGTTCAAAAACTCCATTACATCTGATTGTGCATTATGGTAGCCAAAAGAACTTCATATATGAATATCTTGTACAGAAATTAGGTCTTGTCACCACTCCACATCCTCAGCCTTAGAATATAGGTTGGATGAAGGATGGCAAGGAACTAAGTATCACACGCCAATGTCGATTGTCCTATTTCATTAATCCTTTTGAAGATGAATTACTCTGTGACATGGCACTGCTTTTCGTAGCTGATGCCCTGTTCGGGAAACCTTACCTATGGGATCGACATGGTACATATCAATCATAGCCTCAAAAGGTGATTGTCAAAATCCAGAATCAATGGTATGGCATACCAAAGCGACAATCCACATCAATTGTTGCTATGGTATCTTCCAAACAAAAAATGAAGCTTATCAATCATGCTCAAAAGTTTGCATTAATCATGATAAATACTCAAAATTCTAGGAATACTGCAACAACGAGTCGACTCACTGACCAATGCAACTTCCGACAACAAGAACAGATCAACTACATTCTTGAGGAATACCAGAATGTATTTCAAGCACAAAATAGATTACCTCCACATTGTTAGGTAAAACACTCCATTGAACTTATTCCTGGTTCTTCATTACCTAACGCATTTGTTTACAAAAGATACATTCTCGAAAATGAATAGATTCGTAGGAAAATTTAGGATTTGATCGACAAGGGTCATATCCGTCCCAGCTCCTCTCCTTGTGGAATTCTAGTCATCTTAGTTCCAAAGAAGGAAGGTACTTAGCGCATGTTCATTGTCTATCGGGATCTCAACAAAATTTTAGTAAATAACATATACCCTCTTCCACGAATTGATGAACTCATCGATAATCTAAAAGGTGCTAATTTCTTTACGAAACTCAACCTCAAGTCGGGATACCACCAGATTCCAATCGAGTCCACCAATGTATGGAGAACGGATTTCAATATCAAGGAAGGATTGTTTGAATGGTTAGTCATGCCTTTAGGCTTAACCAATGCACCCACAATCTTCATGAGATATATGGATGACCTTCTATGACCTTTCATCGGTAAGTGTGTCATTGTCTATCTTGACGATATCTTTATTTCCAGTTGATCATGGGAAGAATGTGTCAAATAGCTTCAACACTATCTAGCAACATCGACTATATCTTAACATGGACAAATGCTCATTTGTGATGACCAACATCAAATATTTGGGGTATGTAATTGACTCTGCAGGCATTCATGTCGACCCAGAAAAAGTACAGATCCTCAAAGAGTGGCCCATTCCTCAAAACATTCATGAACTAAGAGGTTTTCTTGGTTTGGAGAATTTCTATCGGTGATTCATACTTGGCTTCGGCCACATCACATGGCCTTTGAATCAGTTGACGAAAGTAAATGGGAACACTGTCTTCAAATGGACACCGACAAAACAACAAGCTTTTGAACAACTCAAAAACAAGCTTTGTACTGCACCAGTACTTGTGTTACATGATTTGCATCAGCCCTTTGATATTGAGACGGATGCATTGGACTATTCCCTCGGTGTCATGATCACTCAGTCAGGTCACCCAGTCACGTTTCATTTTGAGACTTTCAACAACACTGTTAGAAGGTACTCAACGTATGAAAAATAATTGTACACCATTGTGCAAGCTCTTAAGAAATGGATACACTACATTCTTGGAAGGGAAACAGTCATCCTCACTGACCATAAACCTTTGCAATTCTCTCTGTCCCAATCGAAACTAAATAAAAATCGACAAATCAAGTGGATTAATTACCTACAACAATTTCAGTTGGTAATTAAGTATCATAAAGGCAAAGCCAATGCCATAACCGATTTTCTGAGAAGACTACCCATTACTCTACTTTCTATAGTGACGAATATGCATGGTTATGACACCACTACTTTGCCACAATTGTATTCGATAGACTTCGATTTCTCTGCAATTTATCGATACCTTCAGACCGACAGGTTGTCTACTACCGACTACTTCTTGAAGGACACCTTGCTATACAATCTTGGACAGCTTTGTGTACCGACCGATGAGCACCAAAAGAAGTTCATTTGGGATGCGCACTACATCAAGACTACATAACATTTTGGAGTCGCAAAAACACATGTTATCCTCGAAAAGTATTTCTACTGGCCTTCACTTAAATATGACATCAACAAGTACATTTGATTGTGCATGGTTTGTGCCATTTCTAAACCGCCGAATTGACAACAAGGACTATACACACCCCTTCCAGTTCCTAGTCGACCATGGGAATCTATTTCTATGGATTACTTGATGGGATATCCTACTACCAAACATCAGCATGACGCAATATTAGTAGTAGTCAACAGGTTTTCCAAGATGGATATACTCATACCATGCAAGAAGACTACGGCAGCTTAGCAGATTTATCAACTCTTCTTTGAACATGTGTGGAAACATTATGGCCTCCAAACAACCATTATTTCTAACAGAGATTCTATATTTGTCAGCAACTTTTGGCAAACTATCTCAAAACAACTCAACATGAGACTTTCTTTGCCGACAGCCTTCCATCCACAGAAAGATGAACAGATGGAATTTGTAAATCACTTATTCATACAATTTCTTCACATGTATAACCACAATCATCGTTGAACATGGGATGGCATCCTTCCATACATACAAAACAGCTACAATCATGCTCAACACAACTATACGGGAAAGATTCCGTTTGAGATCCGTTACGGATTTCAACCCTTAGTGCCTATCAACTTAATCAAATCCTTGACACATTCGAATGACACCGACTTCGAAGGACGATAAGTGGAGAAAGTGTTATACCTAAATCCTATCACCATCATGTGATGAGATCCTTAACCCCTATGTTTTTCCTTAATCCCAAAACTTGGAGTGGAAACTTGCTCTGGATGTGAATTCTACTTGAAAAAACCTAGCACCCTGCTTACCCTTTGGCTGATGAGCGGTACCTTCTTCAACACCTCCTGTATCATGTTATAGAGAAGCGGTGCCACTGCCTATAGGCCAGGGATGATTTAAGGAACCATACTTATTTAAAAGTGTATAAATGTTGGCGAATATTACATATTCTTAAAACAAAAACTATAAAATGATTGGCGATATTTTTGAAAAAATATTTTAATTTCCACTGATTTTATATCGTTTATATAATAATTTGGCGATTTTTAGGGTGAAAATATTTTACCTTATCAAAATTGGGAGAAAAAGGGCTTCAAAAAATGCAAAATGGTGAATCTTTTTTGGGAGAAAAACATGGAAAAATATCCCACTGGGATAAAATTCACCCCTAAAATTATCCTTGCTATAGGCTTTGTTCTTAAAGAGGTTCTCACCTAAACCACTCCATCATAAGTGAACAAAAGCGATACCCTGGGTAAAATGGGAAAATGAGAAGTTTCTCGAGGCTTCTAGATCATGAGCCTTGTGTCCTCCCTTATCCCTATCAATATGGGTTAGTTTGAGCTCAAGATCCCCCTTGGTAGGATCTTGGAGCCACCTCACCCACAATTCTCTTAACTATCCCTATCCATTGAGCCTTATAAATACAAGCTCATATCCATAGTTGAGGGGGAGAACTGAATGCTATTATTATACTGTTGAATTGACTACCTAGTCCAAATCATTGGAGAGCAAAGAGAGCGAGTTGGAGCTTTTGGGGATGAAGTGTTTTTCTTGTGGAGGAGTTTGTCAACACTAAGGAAATGGTTGTAAGCTTCTTCATTCATTCTTAATGGAAAGCTGATTTCCGTCCCACATATCTGTTGTTTTGATTTCGCATGAATATGTTACTAGATTCCTTAGTCACTAGTATGGATGTGTAGATGATTTTCTGGTAGCTTTGATGTGCTTGTTTGTTTGACATGTTTGCAGGTACATAGGTTTGTGATCAAAGCAGTATTCGAGGTGTTTACAACATTCATGGAAGGTCTTCATCCTTTGTCGTTCACTCATTTGTTCTGGATCTGAACCATTCAAACCAGAGGAACATCTTCTGTCCGCAGAAGGTGCAATATTCCTAATAACAAATCTGGCGACTCCGTTGGGGAGCAAAGAAAATTTCAGTTGATTTGATCTTCCTCAGTCCTTGAACCCTTGTCTGAATCCAAGCTCCATCTCCAACTCTCTTCAATCAAATCTGCCATCTGACTTAGTGAATTTTGGTTTGAAACTTTCAGATCTGTTCAAATCTGAACTATTTAGACTTTATATGATCTTTTTTACTATTAATTCATCAATCTTTACCTTTATTTGATCAATTTCTAACTTGATTTCTTGTTCTCCTTGTGTTTTGGATCTATGCAGGGAACTGCACATGTGTTGTTGGCAACAAGCGGTGCCACCTCCTGAACTCTGTTAGCCATAAGTGGTGCCACCGCCTAAGTCCCTTTATCCAGAAGTAGTGCTCGTCTAGAACCGCTCTGTCAAGACCCCTCCAGCGCAGTGCCAGGTAGGCCTTGTTCCAGAACTAGTTTTTTGTGATTTTTTGCAAAAAGTTGGATTTTCTTTGATTTCATCCCTGCACTGTTAGTCTTGTGTGTTAGAATCTGAATGCTCATGGTTAAAAATTATATGGTAAAAAATTGGTTTGATTGAAGAATTCAAAAGCTAGATTAGGCTTGTTGATTATTCATTTGCTTTCATGCTTGTTGGTTGTGATTTTGAAAGGAATTTTTGAAAGCATTACTCTCAGTTAGATCTCTTTTCGTTTCCTTTATAAAGACTGAAAGAAAAACCACTTTCTTATCATCTTGATTTCATTTTTTTCATAGAGGACTTCTTTTTGCTTTTAAAAGATTTTTTTTTATTGAGACTAGGTCATTATCATTACTGAGCATAGGGCACTGGATCTTTGATTAGCCTCACAAGCTTTCAGGTTCTATTTGTTATTTTGTCTCTCTTGCATTAGTACTATCTCATCAAAAGCAAAAGAAGTGTAGTTTTAAGTTAGATCTATTTATGTTTTGAGAAAAATAAAAAAAATAGAGTGCATATGCATGTAGAATGCTTGTTGTTTTTCTTTTAGGAAAAGAGACTCTTACCCCTTTGATTGCTTTCAAAAAGAAAAATGAGTTTGGAATGTGTTGCTTGTCTTTGATTTTGATTTGTTCAAAGTAATTGTTTGGGAATTTTTGGTTTTCAAAACAAAAATAAAATACTCTCTTTCCCTCCCGTAGGTAGGCATACCACGAATGGTAAAGTGAAATATTTGCATCTACATTCTGCATGGTTTTACTTTTTCTGTCAAAATTCCATGCATTCACCTAACCATCCACTTTAAAATTAATGGTAGTTATAGGATAAAATTTACATAGCAATTTGAGTGATAGGTTAGAGAAATGTTCGGGCATCGTTAAGCATAGGAGCTGTCGTTACTCATCTGCACTACATCCCGGGACTCGCATGGTTCTTCCACGTAGCATAAGTATATCGAACGTCCTTTCACATACCCTTGAGGTATATATAAAGGTACTTCACGTACTCGATTGTATATAGGAAGGCCCCTTGTGAACGTTTATGCATTAGACAACACTACTACCGATTTGAGCTCCCATGTACCTTGAGTATGTCAGGAGACCCCACTAGGATACCTTATCTATTTGAGAAAATCCCTTTGGTCATCTTTCTTGGATCCATACACCAAAAACAACATTTGGGGAGATTACTACGCACGTACCCTTGAGTTATATTGCGAGTGGCACCTTCTTGACAATCCTGGTGAGAGACCTGACTATCTGAACTCCTCTTGTCATTTAAGTTTGCTTGTTTGGCCTATAGCTTGAGAAGGGAAATTTTTGGTGTGTTTTCTAGTTTTGAGACCCTAGGTTAGATAGGAACTGTACAAACTGGCTAAACTAAGACAGTCCAAAAGAGTACAGGGCTTGCCACCTGATTTTATTCTTGTTTCAGGAGAAAATCCTATGGAAGCTATCGACCAAGGAGTTGCTACCAACTGCCAAGTGGGGGAAAATGTGGTTGCAAAAAGTGGAGATCCATATCCTCTGCACATGCCTCTCTTGGTCCAACGACCTTCTAGGGGTAATACTTTGTTCCATTCTCCCATAGAAGGTCATGTTGATGATACTACCCATCCATATTATGGTCCCAATGCTCCATTTTGGGATACCTCTATAGGACAGGCCATTGCCTCGTTTGGCACCCGTTTAACCTCTTTTGAAGAAGTTTCACCAAATAAAGAAGAACATAGACAATACCAGGCAGCTATTCTCCATGCACAAGAAATTGAGAAGAAAATAGATAACATATTGGGTACACCACCACCTCGTTCCACAGTTTTTCCTATGGGATATTGCTCACTTGCTGATTCTATGAGTCCCATTGAGCCTATTCTAGATCTCATTGTGACTCCACATAATCCAGGTCAAACTACCAACCCCACCACCTCCCATATTATGTCTGTTCCAAATCCTCCTGGGTCTTCTGCACCTAGGGCACAACATTCCATTCTTGTTTCATCAATACCTTCTAGTGTCGGGGGGAAACCCCCGGCATGACCTACGTTATCTGTCACTAGAATTGTAGCTAGTCATGGGCATACCTCTAGTATAGAGAAATCTATAGTTTATGTCCCTCCTACCCACACGAATGTGGTTAACCCCCCATCCAATTCAGGTCAGCCCTTGGGGGCACAACCTGTAACCAATCAAACCTCTTGGGGGTATGGTTACACAGAAAATCAAGTACCTGTAGGAAACATTAATTACC
Organism: Pseudotsuga menziesii; assembly: GCA_001517045.1. Taxonomy (NCBI): domain Eukaryota; kingdom Viridiplantae; phylum Streptophyta; class Pinopsida; order Pinales; family Pinaceae; genus Pseudotsuga; species Pseudotsuga menziesii. Next base: position 112,839 of record LPNX010117933.1, read on the forward strand.
AACCTAACCCTACAGGAATGCCTAATGATGCAATTCCATATCCTAGTAATAATTTCATGCCATGGGGGCAACCTAACTGGTCCTACATGCCAGCTATGGGAGGGATACCTATACATACTGCGGGGGGTTCTAAAGGACCACCTTACAAAGGTCCTCCCCCTAGGGAGCCTAATGGCCCTGGATGGCCTGGTGTCTTCCCTCCTAATGGTCCCGAAGGGTCCGGTGGCCCTTCTCCTAGTAGTTCCAGAGGCTCCAGAGGTTTACCTCCCAAGGGTCTCGGAGGGTCAGGTGTTCCTGCTCCTGGTGTTCCAAGTGATCCTAGTGGTCCCAACAGTCCTGGTGGTCCCAGAGGCCTTGGTGGTCCTCCTCTTGGAAGCTCTGGCAGTCCTAACGGTCCTGATCCTGGAAATCAACCCCCCTGTGGGAGGATCTTCAGGAGGTTCTGAATCACAACAACTTGTCTATTAGTCTACTTACGGTCCTATTGGTACTTATATGCCCTATCAATACTACCAGTATGTGCAACCTAATCACCAGTTACCTTTCCTAGCAACTTTGGACTTGCCTGATTTGTCCAAGTTGATTAATGATCCCATTAGACATAATCCCTCGTGGCCTCCCATTTCGGTAAAGTTACCATCAGACATTCCAAAGTTCGATGGGAAGCAGGGATATGATCCAAAAAACCATGTCATGACATTCCATTTGTGGTGTTCTTCGAACTCCCTTATGGATGATTCAATTCGTTTAAGACTCTTCCAGTGAAATTTGATCAGTACCACTGCGAAATGGTACATTGAACTTTCGCAACATTCATTTGTGGATTTTGGCTCGTTGGAAACTGTGTTTCTCACACACTTTCAACTTCCTATCCATTATGAAATGGGTACAGATCTCTTAAATTCTCTGCAGCAGAACACCTCCACCCACATATCCGATCATATCTATGAGTGGAGAAGGCGGAGAAGACTTATTAAGGCTCTTATCCTGGATCAGTTGTTAGCTGATTGGTTTACTAAATCTTTGTTGCCTCCAATCGCCTGAGATGTGGCTATGGGCGGTGCCGTTACTGAAGAGAAATCCATTAGTCGAACCCAATATCTGGACTTGGTCTATTCCTCGTCCTAAACATTATATGACTTGATCCCTCAATCTCCTCACCCAAGCACCGATCCTGCCAAGCCACCAACAAAAACCCCTATTGATGGGATTGTTGGTTCAATCTAGTCCCCCTTAATAGAAAAACCTACCAAGCTACACCAAACTTCCACCCCTACTTCTTCAAATCCCAAGGTTTCCACCAAGGTAAATTCCATTCAGAGTATTCAAATTCTCGGCAACAATAAAAAGAAAGGTAAAGCTAAAAACAAAAAACCTGGAAACCAACAAGAGAATCCAAAACCAACCATCAACGAGAACGATAAAGGGAAAAGAAAAGAAAAATATCCATGTCTGTTATACGAAGGATACCATTTCATGAAAGACTGTCCTCGTCGTGACAAAATCACCCAATTTCTTAAAAACTAATCCCGTGCCAGCAGTTCTCACAGATCCTTTTCCCTCCCACTAACAACTGATAGACCACATGTCTAATCAAGGAAATTCTATTTCTTCAGAGGAAATTCGCATGATGTCTTCAGACACTATTAGTTTGTAAACTCGAATTCAGAGTTATGAAAAACCCGCAGACAAGAAAGAAGACAATTCTTCTTCAGGAAAAGCTCCCGAGTCCTAACCATCGAGAAATCTAATCTCGACATGGTTTTGCGCCCACCCAAGAGTACTCTTAGGAAGGATGTTTTAATCTTAATGCCTGAGCCACTCAATTTTATAATGCAGTTGAAGATATTGCTTAGGCACCATGTGCAATGTCTACCTTGGAAGTACTCCAAAGTTGTCCTACACAACACAAAAACTTATTAACTGCATTAGGAGCTTTAGACCCAGACAATACTAATTTGATTCATTTCAATGTCAAGAACTATAAGTCTAGACTACCTCACAAACTCACTTTCCAAATCATAACGAAAGTAGTAGGAAAGAAGGTCTTTAGAACTGTCTTAGACGAAGGAGCTTCAACTTCAGTTTTGTCCCTGCCTTGTTGGAAAGCTATTGGCTCTCTCGAGCTTGTAACATCACCTACGACTCTAAAATCCTTTGATGGACGAGGTTTCTAGCCCCATGGTCTCATACCAGCCCTTTCAATCGAGCTTGGGGGCAAAGATGTTTCTATTCAAGTGGAATTAGTAGATGCCTTGCTAGATTACAACCTCCTTTTAGGAAGAAATTGGTTTCACACCATGACTATTGTCGCTTCGATGGTATTTTAACTGTCCAATTTCTGCATCTAGGGAGAATTGTCACCATTGACCAGCATTCAGCCCTTATGGGGATTTTTCCGTCAACTCCTCCTAACACAGACACACCGACAGTAAATATGATTTCGTCATTTGATTATGATCCAAAGGGAAAACAAATTGTTGAGTCCACCTCATTGAGTCCGCATGAAGAAATGTACAATGTTATCCAAACCCTTTTCGATGACCACACTGATGAACTTCATCTGGTGACTTTGGACCCTTACCACCTACCCTACTAGTTAGAACCCTCTCTTCCTATTTTGGATTATCTCTCCCATACTTTTCCTTCCGATGAGTCTATTATGGAGATCATGAGTATGAATGAGCCTATATGGGAGGATCATCATCATAGATCCTCGTTCCTCCCCAACACCAGTTCAGTAGACCATGATTTTGCATCCCTTTTTTCCACTGATATTATCAACACACCTCAAAATCCAATATTGTTGTAGAACATAGATTCTGAAGGAATGCAACATTACTCAAACAAATCCAACTGACATATCAGTGAAGCCTGGCACCCTTGAGCATGTTCATGTTGGGCAGAACTACTCAACAGAAGAATCTGAAGCATACAGAGCATTTCTCAAAGAATTCCATGATGTTTTCGCCTGGTCTTACGAAGAAATGTTAGGGATGGACCCATCCATTATGGTTCACAAAATAAAAACCTATCCCACTGCTATACCTGTCAGGAAAAAACTAAAGCAGGTCCATCCACTGAAAGTCGTAGCTATCAAAGCTGAAATAGAGAAAATTCTCAAAGAAGGATTTATTTATCTCATACCCCTAATGGAATGGGTATCAAATTTCATCCTTGTCAATAAAAAGCAGGGCACCATTAGAGTCTACATCGATTTCAGAGATTTGAAAAAAGCTTGTCCCAAAGACAACTTTCCCACTCCGCATATTGACTAGATTATCTACAACTGTGTCGAAAGTGTCATCTTCTCATTTATGGATGGTTTTTCGGGTTATAATCAGATTGATATTTTACCCACCGATCAGCACAAGACAACATTCATTTTCCCATGGGGAACCTTTGCATATAGGAAGTTACCATTTGGCCTGAAAAACGTTGGAGCCACTTTCTAGCGTGCTATGTCCTATGCGTTTCACGATATAAAACATATTGTTGAACCGTACCTTGACGAACTCCCAGCTTATTCACAGGGACGGGAAGACCACCCTAGTCATCTCAGAGACATTTTCCTGAGATGTTGTCATTATAAAATATGGCTCAATCCTCATAAATGTGTTTTTTTCATTGAGACGGGACGCCTGTTAGGTTTTGTGGTTTCTAAGGATGGCATCTGGATAGATCCATTGAAAATTGCCGCTATTTTAGCTCTACCAGCCCCAACCAACCTTCTAGAACTCCAAATTTTGCAAGGTAAGGAAAACATTAGAGAAAATTTGAGGTCTAAAATGGGCCTCCTAAGGAAAATAATAAAATAATAGTTAAAATAATAAAATAATAGTTAAAATAATAAAACAATAGTTATTAATTTTGGAGGAAGAATGAAAAAAAACTACTTTTTCTGTTTGTATTTTTGACATATTTCCCTGTGTTTTTCCTCAAATTCTGAGCTGAGAGCTCGTTGGATGTAGCATTTAATTCCACATCCAACGAGTACCCACACTGCATACTTTTGATAGACCCCGCTACCCCAAAAACAAGAAATACCTGAAAAAACATGATGATGATGTCATCATCATGTTTTTTTAGGTATTTCTTGTTTTTGGGGTAATGGGGTCTATCAAAAGTATGCATTGTGGGTACTCGTTGGATGCGGAATTAAATTCCACATCCAAGAGCTCTCCCACTCAAAATTTGAGTAAAAACACAGGGAGATATGTTGAAAATACGAACAAAAAAAATAGTTTTCCTTTATGACAAATATGTCAATTCAACCATTATGGTTGACTCATTTTATTGAAATTCTATTGGTTCTTGAATTTCAACTCATAAAATTTATTGTTGGCGCGTTTTCTTATAAGGCCCATTTTAGACCCCAAATTTCCTCTAATGCTTCCTCCATCGTTTCGTGTGTAATTTTGCAAAGAAAACACATGGTTATATGTGTCTCCTTAAGAAGGACACGCCGTTCTTTTGGGATGACTAAGCCCAACGAGCCTTTGATAATCTCAAACATGCTCTGACTCATTCACCCATGATTCACCCCCCGGATTATTCAAAGAATTTTCTCTTATACATTGTTGCCTCCACTACTATCATCGCTGTGGTTTTGGTGCAGGAGAATCCTGACGGTCAGGAGCACGTGATCTACTATGCTAGTAAGAATCTCATGGATTCCGAAACTTGATATTCATGCGTGGAGAAATTAGCATTGGCCACGGTCATTGCTGTTCAAAAATTTCGTCACTACATTTTGCTCCGCACAACCACCGTATTGGTAGACCAGAACCCTATGTATTACATCCTGACTCATCAGGTGCTCAAGGGCAAGTGCTCCCAATGGATAGTCATCCTACAAGAGTTTGATCTGGAATTTTCCAAAGCTACATCAAATAAATCCTTGGTTTTTGTCGAGCTCATGTGTGATCTTCCCTATGCTTCGATGGAATCTGAGCCCAGTGATTCATTCCCAGATGAATTCATGTTCTTGATAAGCACTACTGACCTAGGGTATGGATATTTGCTCATTTATCTCCAGACACAAAGGTTTCAGCCTACTCTATCCCGTGACAATCGCAGCCATATCCGTCACCATGCAAAATACTACCTCATCTTGAATGACACTTTGTATAGACATGGTATCGATTCCATACTCCGGTGATGCCTTAACCACGACGAAGCTAAACACGTTTTGAATGATTTCCACTCTGGAGTATGTGGCGGTCACTTATCTAGGATGGCTACAGCCCAGAAAATCCTTCATGCTGGCAATTTCTGGCCTTCAGTCTTTAAAGATTGTCACGAGGCTATTAAGAAATTCCCACCCTGTCAACATTTTTATCCGAAAAAGCGGACTATTCCTACTCCGTTACACCTCGTCATTACCGTTGTCCCTTTCACCAAATGGGGGATTAATTATATGCATTGTAAGCCTACCTCAGCTATGGGGCATGCTTACATCATCGTAGTCATTGACTATTTTACAAAATGGGTTGAGGCCATGCCTACATATGTAGAGGACGATAAGACTATCGCTCTCTTCCTGTTCAATCATGTGATAGCGAGATTCAGAGTCCTGCAATCCATAGTTACTGATCATAGATCACATTTCCATAATCAAATGATGGAGGAACTAAGTGCCAAGCTAGGTTTTCGTCATGAAAACTCTACGTCTTATTATCTGGAAGCTAATGGTTAGGTCGAGGCCATTAACAAAGTTTTGAAAACAATGCTTCGTCGGATGGTTGGAGACCATAAATCCAACTAGCACCATATCCTTTTCTCCACTATTTGGGCTTATAGGACTTCGTTGAAAACAGCTACTGGTTTCACACCTTTCTAGCTTGTCTATGGAATAGAAGCTGTCTTGTCGATTCAATGTCAGATTCCATCCTTAAAACTTGTCGTCGAACTTCTCCTAGACACTTCTGCAAAGGAAGAGAGATTTATATACTTGAACAACCTTGAAGAAACTAGAAGAGATGTTGCCTTAGCTAATGAGGCACACAAGAAATGCGTCAAGGCACAATATGACAAGTCTGTCCAACCTCGTGTCTTTAACGAGGGTGACCTATTTTTGACTTATGATCAGAGATATGACAAACTAGGGAAAGGGAAATTCGAATCCATGTGGTATGGTCCTTTCATTATTTCCAGAGTTTTAGAGAAAGGGGCCTACGAGCTCGTGGACTATGATGGAATCCCCTTAGGAAAACCTTGCAATGGGTTGTACCTGAAGAGGTACTGTGCCTAGATCTCTCTTGGATAGTATATTGTATATATGTATATTACTTGACTTTTAGTGTGCTTAAGTATTTTCAATATGGTTTTGAGTTTAGTGTCTGTATCTATTTATACCATGTTTTGGTCGTGCAGAGCAAATGGCTTTCTACAGCTTCACTGATGGTGCTTGCCGCCACACCTTGAATCTTGCTTTAGCTTCTTGGGTTCTCTATTCCCCAACTTATGATTTGGTCAGTTCAAGAGCTGTTTGCATTGGTCCCGCTACCGACAATATCACCGAGTATCAAGCAGTCATAGGTCTTCTGACTGAAGCTACCTCCCAAGATGTTCACAACTTGTGTTTTGTCATTTAAACCATGTCTATACCATTAGGAATCCTGTGCTTCTCCATCTCTTTCGGAGGGTACGTTTATTAGAAAGATCATTTGAAACTATCACCTATAGGCATATCCCTAGGGAACATAATGCAGTTGCCGACTCATTGGCAAATTACATCCTAGATTGGCATATTTCCCATTCATGACATGAAAAGTAAACATGGTTCACTGTAAATAAACTATAAAATATACATAAAACTCATGTAAAATACATTCACCATTTGAGACATATAAACACCAAAGTAGAAGTCTGTGTGTGTGTGTATATATATATATAAACATGTTTTACAAAAAATAGGTCATGAGACCTCATCTGAAGCACGTAGGCTTTCAGGTAAAAAGTCATCATACAAAAGTCTTGAAGTTATCTACCAGCTTTCAGTGAATACATCATGCACCCTAACAGCTAGTGATGCTCGTGGTAACACATAACCGTCCAAGCTACTTGATGTAGCAATCTGCTAAAACGACTCGGTACTCCCACAGTAGGCCTCTGGTACCTCAGTGGGAGGTCATCAATCGAGGAATTAAAGATGTCTAGAGTCAACCTCTTGAGGTTCTCCTCTAGCTCCCCTGTCACATCATCGTCCTATGGTACAAAATGGGCTTCAGCTCGCCTATCTAGTGGGGAGGCTCCCCCAGGTCATGTTGCTCCGACGTCTACATGAAAACATTCAAGTCTCGTCACTAAACATAAAAACACCATTGCCATTTTAGGGTTTTTGTTTCTTACCGATATAACCCCACTATCCACCAGGTGGGAGCGGTAGGTCAGGGTCACCACTGAAGTCAGTGCCCGCATATGCATATTCCTCCACCATGAGGAGCTGATCTCTCAACCATCGAAAGAAAGGGTCACTGAACTTTACCTTGCCTCTACCCTCTCCAGCACGGGCCATGATCCGGACCTGCCTCTGCATGCGAGGGTCCTGCACCCTCAACTCTGTAAAGACCACCTGGGGTCTCATCTGTGGAACCCGCTCGAAACATAAACAAGCTAGAATGGAACCGAAACCAAATTGCTTCAGCTCCCCCTGCCGACACTTGGTTAGCTGATCCTTAAAGATCAAAAGTAGAGCTTTTTCCCAGTTGAAAACTGTGGGTGCCATGGCCTCTATGGCATAGAGCATATATGCTCTAGATTCCTGGTGTACCCCTTGGCTTCCAGCCACTCTCTGCATGGTAAACAAAATTGTCCATAGAGGGCCATCCACCACTGCTTTTATGGGAATTTTATTCCCCGATGTCTTGGTCCCAGGAATGCAATGGTGGTTTATCAAATCCTGAGTAGTAATGTCCCCTCTACGGGAACCAGTCAAAGAGATGGGAGCACCCCGTCTCGATAGGCCTGTCAGGAAGTAGATGTCCTCTACTTCAATTGTCAATATGTGAGCACCAACCTTGAAATATTGTTGCTCTGGATTCCACATCTGGAGTATATGTTCTAATAGTCACTCATGTGATACCATGTTGGGTGTGCAGAAAAACTTTAAAATTCCACAGTCTCTCAACGCGGCGATACAACCCGCGTTTCATTCGGCAAATGCATCGTCATTGTCATGTTGCCTCTCTTTCCATATTACCATTTTTTTACCAATGGGAACCTGTCAAAAACCATCACAAGACCAATTGGAATCATTCACAATCATTCAAATCATCAAAAATAAGCTAGTTTTTCTTGTGCATACATTTTTATTTTCCCACAGTTGGCACTGCTTGTGTCCCATTGAGGACAGGCGGTGATACCGCATGTGTGCAGTGTGTTATCTCCTAAATAAAATTTTCAATGAGTTCACTCAAAACAATTTATTTTTTTATCATTGATGAAGGTTTCAGGCCATATTATGAAAGTATTGGGATGACTAACAAGGTTGGGATATCTAATCTGTTTTTTAAGCAAATTTGAAAGTCTTAGCTTTTGGTGGCTTAGGCGAGTTTTTCAACAACTCATTAGCCACCGAAAATCTCACCTTTCCGCAGCTACACTACTACATTTCGACCAAAAATCCGACGGCAGTATTTTCGGATTTTCGACACTTCCCTGTCGCATGTATGACACTATGAACTTTTTTTAAGCGTCGAAAACTTGTTGTCGGTTTTCTGACATCTTTAGAAACCGTCGGTTAAGCGATAGATCAATTTACCGTCGGTTATCCGACACCTACAGGCCGTCAGATAAGAGATGGTGAGGAATTTTTTTAAAAGACATTTACACCTACAGGCATCGCTTAACCGACACCTATAGGCGTCGCTTAAGCGATGGTGGTGTATTTAAAAAAAAATGCAAAACCGTCGCTTAAGCGACACCTGTAGGTGTCGCTTAAGCGACGATTTTGCATTTAATATAT
>LPNX010117933.1:123387-161271 GCA_001517045.1 Pseudotsuga menziesii
TAAATAATGAAAGTGGGGTCCTTAAATTCTGAGTGAGGTTTTCAAAGATAGAAGACCATGAATAATTCCATAAACCACACAATGTGTTTATAGAAAAATTATTATCCTTTCAAAAAATATAAAGAATATTACAATATCTAGAATATAAAGAATATAATAAAATATAAAGAATATTACAGTATCTAAAATATAAAGAATATAATAAAATATAAAGAATATTACTTGGTTTTTATTATAACAATAAAAATAAATTACCATTAATAACAATGTAGCATAATTTTATAACCATATAACTAATAAAAATATAAATCATTCTCACAATAAATTACTACGTATTAATAATCATAACAATATCATAAACCATATACATACAATTTGAAAGCTACCAATATCTCCTTTCAAAAAAATTAACAATAAAACTAAACTACTTATTAATAACCACTGACAATATCATAAACCATATACAATTTGAAATCTATTAACACCTCCTTACAAAAAATATTAAAATGTTATAATGTTATAACAGTTTTTAAAATACTTATTGTGTCGAAAATCAATCTTATTTTAATCAAATACATTTTCCATCAACTTTTAAAAAATTATAACTCTAAAAGTCTTGACATTTAGACTTCTACTAAAACTCTTTGAAATCCTACTAAATCATAACACTCCGGAAGTCTAACTTTTTATGTCGGGATTTTTGCAACACTCCAGAAGTCTAATTTCTGTCGCAACACTCTCCCGGGATAAACACGTATTGCCTTTATTGTTTATTAACTTTGGCGAACCACCAAACATTGAGACTCTATAGTACATCGTGGTCGGGTACTATGAATCGGTGGTTTGGTAGTATGAATGAGGGCATGACTAATCATCTTTAGCTAGTGACTTAAGAGATTGGGTCAAGTACTATTATTCGACTCTATAAGTATGTCATAAAAAAAATTATTTTTAAGGTCACAACCAAGGCAAATACCAATTTGATGTATGAGACCTCTTTTTTGGTGGGACAATGGACCCTCCTCTACGTAACAATGTAACTGTTAAAGTTTTCAGAGGTGTGCATACCCTACCCCTACCCCCCTCCAATTGGAACCTATGACCTAGCAAGAGGAAACACATGTTCTTAATCGTTAGGCCCCCTCATACAGATATAGCACCTAGAAATACCATGTCCTCTATCACCAAATAGAAAAATTCCTACATCTTACATCTGGTAGGAATTTGGTAATCTTGTCAATGCTAATTTCCATGTTCTCTGCATGTTCTTGGTAGCTGCTATAGCAACCTTAGTTAGTTGTATTGTTACCATCTACTATCCATAATAAAATGCCAAGTTATTTCTCCTTATCATGTGGAATTAGGGCAAATTGTTTGATAAAGTATTTTAATTGCAAACTGTTTGACGAAATCCCATGACCAAATCAGACATTTTTGCCTATAATTGCATTCGGGATATTACAGTACATGATGCATAACCTTCTAATTAAGGAAAATACTAAGCTTTGGCATGACCTGCATCGGAAATGTAGAGATGATGATCATCAATTATCTGTTAATCCTTCTAGAGAAGTCCAGAAACATACTCTGGTAATTTGATCAGCAGGCATTGCCTTTCACTTTTACTATAACGGAAACCACTCTAAGTGAAGATAAATAATATTTATAAAATATAGGAGGTACAAGCATCTCCAAGTTTCTGTAATATGAGAATTTACCAACCTGGTTCCACAGATACTTGTGACTGTCATATGTTGGAGCCACACCCCTTCTAAACAATTCAGCAGTTGCTTCAGCCTCCATTACCAGCAATTCCCCACCTGACAGGGAAAGTGAATTTACAAAAGCTAAATGTTAATCACACAACAAAACTTCTATTGAAAAAAAAATACAACTAAAATAAACTATTTTCTGTTGCACTCCCACTGAACAACTGCTTCCTAAGCACATTAAGGAAAAGCAATTGAATCAGAACTAGAGTAACACAATTATTTGTTTCTATGATTTTAACAACGGTTTTATCTTTTATTGTAGATTGCGTCATTTTCATTAGATTAACGAGAAAACATATTTTAAAATATCACGCAGTAAATTTCCTATATATGTTGATAAATTTTTCAAAATTTCAAAGCTTAATGACATAAAATTTTAAGTAAATAGGAGTGAAATAGATTCAAAGTAAAAACTGGCAATGTTGCTACAGAAATATTTATTAATCTACATATTTCTTTAGCTGTGTTACATGACATAAAACCTCATTGAACTTGGTTAATTCTTCAAAATTTCAAAACTTGATGATATAATTTCTTATGTAAATATTACATAGGAGTAAAATAGACTCTCAAGTACAAGTTTTAACAAACAGTGTTGTACAAAAGTATTTATTAACCTGCATATCTGCTTTAGTTGTGATACATGACAACACAAACAATTTTAGTTCTATATCATAGAGATGAAGTTCCTTTTCCAAATTTAGAGGGATAAGACAGGAATGCCAATTGTTCAAATACGTGACTGTCCTCATAGTATATGCTCTTTATATTACTCTAGAGTCCATAGTATAGTCAAAACATCTGCATATTTTTGTTATTGATGTTTTTAATTTTATATTACTTTGTGTGAATTTTTATTCTTATAGATAACATTGAAGTCTTCGATAACACAGTAGAAAAACTTTTGATCCACCTTTTTATCTTCCAAAAGAAAACATTATCATTTATAAAGAAAGCCAATGTTAATAGCATTACTAGAAACAGAAGTCACCTTTCCCCTGGCATTTCTTGCTTTCTGCCTCGCTTTCTCCATGGCACTATTGAACCCATCTATGTCTACCTCCAAACCTCTTTCTTCTGCCATAAGCTAATAACAAAATTCCACAGAAGTGCTTTATAAATTATCATGAAGCACATTAATCCAATCATCAATTTACTACAACTCACATTACCCCTTAATAATCCAAATGTTCAAGAGACTGGCATGTCATCCTTCTCAGAAGTCGATACAACTTGCCCACCACTGTCTTCTTTCACACTATTCGAAGGAGATCGCATCTTACCCATTGATTCATTGCTAGGCAACCCCCTACGAGCTCGCTTCAATGCCCTACCATTTGAATTCGTAGCTGTCACCTTCCTAGGGCTGAGATTTGGGATGGTGAGTTTTGAAAACTCATCTTCTGCTTCACCTTTTTTGGACTGTGTGTCAACAAGCATCCCTCCGTAGGTTGGTGTTCCATTACCACCACAAACCTTACAAGAAGCGCCTTCCTGTCTGTTACAAAACCTAGAAGTTGCCAGAGAAGCATCAACACAACTACGATGTGCAACAACTAAGCCTCCATTGCACGTGCAAGGATGAATCTGCAAATGAATCATAAATGTTCCCTGTTAGCAGGTATTGTTTTACAACGAACCCCATCCAGATGATAGCCAATAGAGCAGAGACTAGTTCGACAGCAATAACAAAAAATGCATCCAACAAGCTCTAAGATCCTTCCGTTGCTAGCAAAGGAAACGCACCATTGCCTCATGATCTTCATTGTCCTCACACCCACAGATACAACAAACTTGCTCCTCTGCAACCATCTCCAGGTATTTTGAGTCATTGCATGTGTCTTTAAGTGAGATTTCGCTATATGATCCCTACAAAACAGGTAAGAAACCATTTGTCAATCCCTTGTGTAAGTCTAAATATAACAACAACAAAATTTTTAATGTTTTATTTCTACTTTTGCACTATGACGCCCTAAGCTGATAACAGCCTGCCAGTGCCTGCATCTGGAGGCCATTACCTTGAGGCAGTTTGTTATTCAGCCTTAACAAGGCTCTATGAAGATCTTTCACTCCAGACCATGTTGCTGAAAGAAAAAAAAATATGTGTTGCTGAAGCATTTTAGGTAGGCAGCTAGACACAAGCTGATGAAAAAGTTCAGGACAATCTAATATAGATAACATCATCCCTTTCAAAATAGCATGACCTGTGTATGTCCTAAGGGCAAAATAAGCAAAACTCTGCAAGATTATCCCTGTCAAGTTTTGCCCCTGTATTTTTTTAATAAAACAACGATGCAATACATTTCCCAAAAATTCCTGCCCAAGCACACAGATTGCACACTGGCAAAGCCTCCTGCAGACATATTAATCAACAACCGATCCCTGTTCAAAGATTTTTTGCACCACTGCAACTATTTTTCCCTATTAAAAACACCGCCTTGAATGTCATGTCTTTTTGTATGCTTGGAACTAACCTGTTCATCCATCCTGATGACAACAATCTCCTTCTCCACCTTCAGACAAGCCAGGCAAATGGTATCCTCAAGCACCTGCATAATTAAAAAAACAGCAAAGAAAATTAGCCCCGGTTACAAAATCAATATTTCTAAAAGACAAGTTAAATCAATCACTGCACTGAAATTCGGTTTGTTATAATCCACCCCTAAAAAGCTGGGCATTCCCAACTGAGAAGCGATGACCCGTATTCTAAAATTTAATATAAAATGCACAAGTTGATTGTAAATAATCTAGTAAACCATCAAGACTACTTTCCCCACAAAGTTCAGGCTACTTCAAGCAATGCAGAAAGAAGAGGATCAAGAGATCAGCATTAAGTATTCTAACCCCATACTAAGTTTCCCTCATATTATACACTCAAAAAGTCACTACGATGCACATGAAAAAAAGCATCTTATCTTATCTTACAAAGATGCACCCAAAACACCTGCCCCGAATGAATACCACCACTGCAATGAACACAAGAAAACTTGCCAGAAATGAATATTAATTGAGACTCTTGGCAGGTTCACTTCAAGTGGCCAATAAAAATCTCCTCAAACCCTAGCAAGGTGAAATATCCACAATCTAAAACCTGATACACCCAAGCCCCTGAATGGGAGGAGCCCAAAACTAAAAACCCCAAAACCCGTAAAACAAACTCACCTCTCTCTACCAAAAGAGAGAAACATCCGTTTTAGACCCTAGTAGCTGAGAAAACTCCAGTCCGATTCCAACCGAGCTGCAGGTTTGGCCCAGAGGGAAGCTAGATAGAGTACAGCGTATGCAACCACTGTAAGTTTCAATTTAAAACTATGAAAGTAGGTAGTGTTATAACCCCACCGGGGTTCGATTCCTCGAGGAAAAGTGGTCTGCGCTGACCTCTTGAATGGATGTTAATGCCCAAAGTGCTTAAAAGGTTCGAGGTTAACGCCCAAACCTCGTTAAAGACAACTTTCTCAAGTTTTCAAATTCATGGATTCAATATAAAAACCCAGATAAAAAGAAATCAAATCCACCTGTGGATCACCCAGCAGAGCATCATTGTTGCTTTTGCCTAGCTGCCTCCCGCAACACCTACAAGAAGCCTTTGTCCTCGTCGAAGACCCAGCATCGCCCCGACGATGGCCATCCCTGCTTAACAAGCTTGTACCTCCCCTAAGAAATTCAACAGCCTTCTCAATCGCCTCTTCGACGGACTCATTCACTCTGAAAGACACCGATCGAATCACCCCACCTCCTGTCTCGCCCACTGCGGCCACAAACCGCAAGCCATTCAATCCATTCGTCCTCACACAAACAAACATGGTACTCACACTCCTCCTGCTCCTCGTCCTATTAGGAACCAAACTCCTATCCCTACCAGTAACATTGCCCCGCATCTTTCTCCTGTTATTGTTACCGCATGCTCCCGTGGAGATGGAGGTAGACGAATCAAATAAACCCTCGTGCCCAAATGCAGTGGACATTGTAAAGAATTTATTGGATTCAGTTTACCAATTAAAGGATCCGTCGCTTAAGCGACGCTTATCACCTTTTTATTCCATGTTAAATAATTGTTAAATGATTGACAATTTCAAGCGTCGTCGCTTAAGCGACACGTATGAGACTATCCGTCTCTTAAGCGACGCTTATGAGACTAGCCGTCACTTAAGTGACGCGTATGGCCATATTTTCAAAAAAATAATTTATCCTTGTGATTTTTTGTGAGTTTAAAAAAATAAATCCACGCGCCGTCGGATTTTTCCGTCGGATTTTGGATCGAAATGTAGTAGTGCTAACAGTTTTAACGTAGGACCATGTTAACCACCGAAAGCCTGTTGATTGCGTTTTTTATGAAATTTTGGGAAAATGACTTTTGGTGGCTTAGGAGAGATCTTGAACAGCTCATTAGCCACCAAAAAGCCTTGGTTCCAGCAGCTTAGAGGGTGATTGAAGGAGGGTATTAACCACCGAAAGCAAGTGAAATGCGTTGGGGAAAAAGGCCCCGCAAAAAAATCAAAACACAGGTTTCTGTGGCTAATCATGGTTTCAAGACAGTCTCTAAGCCACTAAAAGCAGGCTTTCGGTGGCTAAGACCGAAATTTCAGGACGCTCTAAGCCACCGAAAGGGGTGTTTCACTGTGAAAAGGCATCATTTTAAAATGATGGTTATGAGCAACTGGAGAATAATTTTGCAAAACTCTCAGATTTTTTTGTTCCCAACATGTCACAGAACAATAAATTCTCTCAGTTTTCCTATAGGTGTTACAGATTTGGAGAATCGAGTCCATCTCTGAGCCTTAATTTTCGGATCTCAGAATTTCCTTGTTTTACACATGTTTTTGAAATACAGGTCTTAGGAAGATGCAACCGAATTTCCAAAAACTGAGAGAGGTTTTTTCTCACAATAAACCAATGTATAAAAATTTCTTTCAGTTTATATACAGGTGTCACAGATTTGAAGGAACAAATCCATATCTCAGCCCCAGTTTTTTAGCAGTTTGGCCAATTTTTTAGGGCAAAAGTTGACCTAACAGGGAAGGTGTGCTTCGGTTTTACTGTGACATAACAGTTTTAATTTAATTGTCAAAGTAAAATAGTGACTTAACCAACAGAGGACCAGTGGCAGTGATTGCCAGTACTTACTTCAGTTATCAGAAGGTTCAAACAGTGAACGAATTCTTCAAACAGTTAGACTAATAGTTAATTAGGGTTTCATGACCTAATTATGCAAAAAACAATTATTTTGTTTATTTTTATTAAATCAGATCCAAGTTTTCAGGATCTGAGTATTTTTGTAAAGGCTATAAATCCTAAGACTTATTTTATCGAAAAGGTTTGACTTCGAGGACTTGTAGACCATACTATTGTCAGCTTTTCATTTTGCTCATGATTTAATATAAGCTCTTTTGTTATCAATTGTTTAGCTTCCATTACTGTTTTTTCTGTGCTTATGATTGAATGTGTATTTAGGTTAAATTCAAGTTGATTAATGACTGATAGTTGTCACCCTATTGGCACATTGATGTGATTTGAATTATAAGTACCATCCTTATCATGATTTAGCCATTTATATGCATATGTTTTCTGTGTAAATCTACCAGCCTGATGAGTTCTCCATCCCTGCACCTTATTGTCAACCTCTGAACAGTGGTAACTAAAAGCCTTGTACTTGATTAAGTTTCATGCATGTCTTGAGAGTGGAAGGTCATATAGGTCACCTGACTTGATTCATATTAGAAAACCCTAAAAACATTTAAGTTACCAGGCATTCTCGAGCTACAACCTAGAGGAGTTTCCTGGAGCGATAACACAGTGTTTTCGGCGCGGTTCTAGCGGGGTACCGCTCATCCCACAAGGGATAAGAGCGGTGCCCACTTCCATGGTTTTAGGGATTGCCCAATAGGCCCAAAACACCACCAAAAATAAAAATTGAAAGCATGAAATGAAAGAGTAGGGTCTAAGCTATTACCTGGAACTGGTGGTGCATGAATCTAACCGTAGATGCTCCTGATTTCGGCGACTGGAAATCTGGCCAAGAAAATGCTCCAAAGGCTCTCCACTATGGGTCAATGGTAAAATGATTTGATTTTTTACTATTTACATAACTTTTATATACATTTTAGGGTTTGACATGTTATAGTTTTGTTTTAAAATCATTTATTACTCATAATCTATCAGTCATAACCCTTTAATGTCAATTATTGGAGAATTTAACACTTGTTTTTCAAGTCATTGCAGGATAGAAGAGTGGTAGCAGTAAAAATTTTGGGAGTTCATTTTTGACTTGTTTGTACTACCATAAAACGGAAAAATTCTTTTGAGCGTTTATTGTGACACTTTGGTCACGCTCTCCAAATCTAGCATCAAAGGTCTGAGTCCTTTTATGATTCTTTTCAGACTCGTAAAATCTCTCATCGTGAAAAGAGACCTAGTGGAGTCTTATTTAAACTCTTTTCGGGCTCCTTAAATACGAAAAGATTGTCGAGTGATCTTGTCTTCTTCACGCTCGTTAAAGCACTTGAAGAGTCGTTCATCTGACGGTAGGTTATCACTTTTTTGGTTCAGGTGAACTATTTTATGAAAAAGGACCCTATGGAGTCTTCTTTCGTGGCCGTTCAGACTCTCTAAACATGAATGATACCGAGTTAACTTTCATTGGACTCGTTAAATTAAACTTTGAGAGACCCTAATTTGGGAACGAACCCCTCCTCTCTTAGGTTCGTAAAACATATGATTTTGGACTTGTCTCCGGACGAGCTATAATGAGTGTTTGTTACTCTCTTTGAACTCGTAAAACCGAAAAGAGGCACTCATCAACCATGATGGGGAAAATGAGAAGGGAATCATTTTGTAAATGAATGGCAGTAGTTTGTCGTTACCTTTAAACATGGCACTTGTCTGCATATCATTTCAATCAATTGGGTATTCAACTGATCTCCCTGACGATCCACTTTCATGAGTCATGTCACTCCTATGAGTCTTTCAAAAGAATGAATTTTCCACCATCGCACTATGTGTTCGTCTGGTTTAGTCATGATGCCAAGTATTTTGTCGTGCCTCCCGATGTTCAAAGGGAAGTTGAAGAATTTTTACCTCTACAGTCAAAAAAGTCTCTGTGCTAGTATTTTGAGTCAGTCTTATGGTTACCTTATTCACATCATTCTAGAACTTTGTTCCAAGTTTCGTGTCGTCGATGTGGGACTCATCAGGGCCCTCCTTCGATGAGACTATTCTCATTGACATCAGCTTATCATCCGGGAAATAGTCTTAGAAACAAAACTTAGTACCTTGATATCTGTATGCCTCAATGATAGATTTTCTCACTCTCGACATAGGTTCACATCATTGACCTTTGATCGATAGAATTGACGGGGTGTTTGACATCAAGACATTTGTTCACGCTCAGTAGATTGTACTAGGGTACCTTGGGAATCATTATCATCAATGGTGATCTCCCTCGCACTTGTTAAGGGTTCACATCATTGGCTGGTAATCAAGTGGTTTCTACCATGTTCGACTTCAGAACATTGTAATCACATGGATAGAATCGTACTTTATGGAAGACGAGACGAAGACCCTGGGTATTTGTTTAGTGCTCATTGCTTTCCCCAGGTTGTGATGGAGTTTTGTATATCTAGCATGGATCCACATTTGTATGGTCATGGATATGCTCAAATTTGTGTATGTATGACATATATCTATGCTGTATGTCTGGTAGCTATGTCCAAGTTTGAGTCCTCTATCACATGGATCAACGCTGTATTCTAGTAGCCATGCCTGTTTATTCCTCTCATGGATCTGCCTTGTATTGGTGCACAGCCATGAGTTGGTTACATTTATCTATGAGTCAAAATTATTGATGTACTACAGATGCCTACTTGACGACATTCTTCGACTGAGCTGACATTCTCACCTTGAAGTGACAGCTTGTTCTCTCAAAGCTCTCGCTTATCGTATCCCTATAAGCCTCATGCTTTGGGGGGCATTCTGTTATACCTAAATAATGTCACCATCATGTGATGAGATCCTTAACCCCTGTGTTTTCCCTTAATCCCAAAACTTGGAGTGGAAACTTGCTATGGATGTTAATTCTACTTGAAAAAACCTAGCACTGCGCTTACCCTTTGGCTGATGAGCGGTACCTTCTTCAGCACCTCCTGTATCCTGTTATAGATAAGCGATGCCACAGCCTATAGGCTTTGTTCTTAAATCGGTTCTCACCCAAACCGCTCTGTCATAAGGAAACAAAAGCAGTACCTTGTGTAAAATGGGAAAAAGAGAAGTTTCTCGAGGCTTCTAGATCATGAGCCTCATGTCCTCCCTTATCCCTATCAATATGGGTTAGTTTGAGCTTGATATCCCCCTTGGTAGGATCTTGGAGCCACCTCACCCACAATTCTCTCAACTATCCCTATCCATTGATATTTATAAATACAAGCTCATATCCATAGTTGAGGGGGAGAATTGAATGCTATTGTTATGCTGTTGAATTGACTACCTAGTCCAAATCATTGGAGAGCATAGAGAGAAAGTTGGAGCTTTTGGGGATGAAGTGTTTGTCTTGTGGAGGAGTTTGTCAACATTAAGGGAATGATTGTAAGCTTCTTCATTCATTCTTAATGCAAAGCTGATTTCCATCCCACATATCTGTTGTTTTGATTTCGCATGAATATGTTACTAGATTCCTTAGTCACTAGTATGGATGTGTAGATTATTTTCTAGTATGGATTCCTTAGTCACTAGTATGGATCTGAATCTGTGTATCCATACAATATGTAGTCATGATCTCCATCATAGTATAGTCCAAAGTATATCGTACCTTTTAGGTACCTCATCCCATGCTTTGCAGCTATTAGGTGAACCTATCTAGGTTTAACTAGATACTGACTCAAGGTGTTCACAACAAAGCATATATCTGGCCTTGTAATTGTCAGATACATCAACAACCCAATAATTTGTCTGTACTGAGTCACATCCACTAACTTTGATGATTCATCAGATAACAAATTTAGGTTGGTATCCATGGGTGTGGCCATGAATTTACAATCCAACATATCAAATCTCTTTAAAATTTGCACTGCATACTTTCCATGGTTCACAAATATTCCTTCTGGGATCTGCCACCCTTCTCGCCCGAGGAAATAATGCATCAATCCAAGATCTTTCATATTGAATTCTTTAGCTAGATTCTTCTTTCTTTCTATGATTTGTTTCTCATTTCCTGTCATAAATATATCATCCACAAACATCAATAGTATGAGAGGTTCATCATCCATAACCATAAGATAAAGGTTAGGATCATCTTTAATTTTGGTAAAGCCCAAACTTGTTATGAAGCTATTTATTCTTCCATACCAAGCTCTAGGAGCTTTCTTCAGTCCATACAGAGCCTTATACATGAGTCACTATGTATTCGACTTCAAATCCTTGTGGTTATTCAATGTATACCTCTTCCTTAATCACATCATTTAGGAAGACTGTATTTACATCCATCTGGTGTAGATTCCACTTCATCATGGAAGCAAGTGCCATGATGGTTCTGATGGAAGTGTACCTTGCTACTGGAGAAAATGTCTCTTCATAATCAATTCCCTCTCTCTTGAGAGAATCCTCTAGCCACAAATCTTTTATTTTTCAATACATCCATCAGCGGCATGTTTTATCTTGTAGACCCACTTGGAAGATACCACACTCTCGCTTTCTGGTTTGGGTACTATATCCCAAACATGACTGGTATTCTTCCATCATTGCTTCTACCATGAGTTCATCCTTTCAGGTCATCGACATATCCCAATCTTCCACATTCAACCTTGAAGGTTGGAACCCACTTTACTCTTGATAAAGCCTTAGTCCATCAGGAAGTTGTCCATCCTGTCATGCCATGTCGAACTCGAATATCTTCTGTAGTCACTCCCCCTAAAGTGGATTATCGTTCTCCCTCTGCATTATGTACTAGAGTGACAGGTAGTATCCTCTGCTACTGACCTTCTATGTATCCATCTCAGGTTACTAGATTCCAAGATCCTTTATCTTGAACTTTGTCAAAAAGTTGCTCTTGCACCCACCTGTGAGCTTGTTATATTCTATAGGTTTATATCTTCAACCTTATAGCAAAGGTTAAGATATTCATCACTCTAGGGGATCTTCAATATCCTTATGTAACTGGATGTGCTTATCTATGGGTGCCTTCTGATCTTGTACAAAGCCTATTATGCACAGGTGGTTCTTTGCTCGATATATAATTCTACTTCACTGGAGAAGTGTGTCTGGTCAATAGAGTATGTCATGCCATAGCCTATTCCTTATTTCTAAGACATACCATGAACCTTGCTTTGTTTACTTATTCTTGTATATCCACATGAAGACACTATGTACTTCCCTTTAGGTCTCATAACCATATCCTAGACATCATTCCCCATGATCATCCGATGCTCTTTGATCATAGCTTCTTCCATAGCTGGAAGGGTTTGCATCAATGATGTCACTTAATTGTTCCACATAACTAGAGTGTATCAGAGGCCTCTTACTTTAGTTCGGAAGTCTCGCCATACTTTTATTCATCTTGAATTATCTCTCGTTCCCACGATGGTCTTCATCTTTAGAGGTGGATCTACCGCTCTCTTATATTCTTCTGAAGATCTTACTTATGTCACAGTGTCTCTGACCCTGGGAGCTTCAGGTTCATGTTTATTAGAGTGAATCTTGAACTGTTGTAACTTGTTCTTTGGAACAAGTCTTATCATGTTCTTGTAGGTGATTCTTTGCGATCTTTCCTATAAGTCAAATGCACTAGTTGCATGGTTAAAAACATTTCATAGGACATATGCATAATGACACATTCTTATGCATAACGATACAATCATGCAACTATTTTATCCAATACAACATTCATCCATATCTCGTATACACACAGAAAATTTATAGATGCATTCCATCTCTACCATGACATCATTGAGATTGTGCACTAATCCAATATGTCAGCAAAGAGGTTTCATTCTAGATAAGTAGCAATGGAGTGTTGTATAACATCATGGGATACTTGCCCATAACATGCATATTAGTAGTATATTGTCATTAATGTAGACATTATATCATGCATAATACATAGTATATATAGGAAAGACAATTCAAATACTTATATTTGTTTGTTTGGTAGATTCCTTCCTGTGCTTTGTCTTCATCTCCTTCTAAATTTGTAACTTCTTCTTTGATCAATGAGATTGCTTCAATCTGTAAATTAGTGTCTAACACCTCACCACACTAATTTTGACTCCTCTTCATGGATGATGTGTCCACATATGAATCCGAGTTTGGTTGAGTGGCTTGGAGTCACTCTGCTTGAAATTCAAATTGCTTTGGTTGGATTAGAGTTAACCTATTATGGTTGAATTAACACCCTTGGATTTACTCAAGTTGGCTTAACTTGGTTTGGTTTGACCCCATTGAGTTTTCTCTATAAATTCATGTTTGATATCTGTGGTTTTAGGTGGTTGTTTTTCATGGTTCTTTTATATGGTTTTTGCTTTTCATGGTTCTTTTGTATGGTTGTTGATTATGGTTGTTCATACCTTTGATGGTGAGAGATTGGGAAACTAGGAATGCTCTTATATGTGAATGAATTTTGTGCTTGAAGCACTATAATATTGTATGATGTTTGCAGTAAGCCCAGAAAAATATGGTGTAGTTTCTTTGTTTCCACTACTTGTCTCTGTCATAGACTTGCACAAAAATTTTGATGGCGAATAGTGATATCCCAATGGCCTAGGGGGTATGGATTACCATTGCACCTGGTAGTGGGGTGGAAGAGGAAGTATATAGTGAGGAATAAAGTTTTGGATTCTCAAACTGATACTTGAGCTATTGTAAGTGCACCTCTATTGTGGATATGTGGCCTCATCTCGGGGGTGGCTTGTGAAAGAGAGATTTAGCTTGGCAATGTCAAAGGCTGGGTGGAACGTGGTACATATGATGCTAGTTTCACATTGATAAGATAAGTGATTTATCTCATGTTTATTTAATTTAACTGACTCTGATATGATTTATTTATGGATGCACATGAAATGTTTGATGAAACATACAAGTTTTTTGCAGAAGAAATTTCTAACAGAATTCAATCTATTTATGCAAGTAAATTTTATGAAGGAATTGGAAACTAATTTTTGGGATTTTGTGCACGAATTGTTTGAGGAAATAATTATTTGGTACCTTTGCTACAGAACTGATATTTCTTCCCTTTTTCATTATATAATGTATATTTTTATGGTACAATGACCTCGGAATGGTTTAAGACGCTTCTCTTTGATGCTTCTACCTTTTAGTAAGAAACTAGTTCTTCGATTAGACTGTGTGGCATAGTTTGGAGACTTGGCACATTAAGTGTTTGTAAAAATTCTTGATTTATACTTATGTGTGATAAATAATATTGAAATGTGTGTGAGAATGTGAGTATAAATCTTCTTGGTAGTGTTGGGGAAATGTCTACCGAAATTCTAGATCATTTTCCAATTTCTAGCTCCTTCAATGGAATTGTTTTTAGTAGATTCGTGACCTTGCATATGAAGTGTTTGAATTTTTTTTGAATGATATATACCTATGTTATGAATGATAAAATATTTTATTTATATTTTTTATTGTATTTGAAATATTCCATAAGTCGTGGATTTAATTATTCTAGTGATTCCTAGAATTACTAGTCGATTATGATTAATAAAATTAACTATTTTTGTGAGTTGTTTAATGGACTGTATATGGGTGGAAAGCTACAGCCATATGAATTTAAGTGACCACTCATATGCTTTCCATGGGATAAATTAATCATATATTTCTCTTTATTTTTAAGTTGGAAAGTTAAATTGGAAACTAGGTACATTGCAGTGAAATTGGTAACTAGTTTTTGGATCCAAAACTCTATTTTTGGTAAAAGATGATTGTACAACCATATCATTTGTTCTTGGTACTTTAATTGTGTTCTAGAATGCTATTTTTAAAACTTTTATCTTCACCTCTGTGTTCCTCAGAACTCGGTATGATTGGTTTGATTGAATTCCTGGCGGTGTTTATTAATTAGTTGTATTGATTGAACTTGAAATATTATTCGTTTATCTACTCGGATCAGATATGAAACAATATTTTATTTTTTTGTGTGTGCATGCTTAAATATGTGTATAATGGCTGTAAGTTCACTTTTTGGTTCATTGGCATGGTTGCGTGTTGAATTTGTGCAAGACTAGTTGTTAGTATTGAACAATTAGTTAACTAGTTCTTATGGAATCGTTTTCATAATTACTATGTTTAATTAATTGGAAAATGCTAATTAGGCATGATTTACATGTTATTAGGTGTTAATTAGCCATTGGAATTTATAAACAATGTTTAAGTGATAAACAAATGAAATTATATTAAGTACCATCAATTGTGCGCTAAGTGCCATCAAGTATCGTAATTGAAACACTAATTACTAGTTAATCATTATTAAGAGTAAATGGCCTTTAGAAGTGGAATTTATGTTTAAATTGGATTGGAATGGATATGTGATGTTACTAGAAGGTTTTAGTAATCCTTCTCAGCCCTTGAATAACATGTTGGAATAGTTATTGAATTTATTTTAATTTATTGATAATTAAAGGGACTTTGTCGTGATTAAATCTTGAAAAATGAAATTTAATATTTATTTAACTAATCTGCTATGCTGAAATTATCTAATTAACCTTAGAGGTCTAATGATATGTCCCTCAAACCTCTTGATATCCCCAAGGATATTACAATCATGTTTGTGAGTGGTTGTTGTATCTCGTGCAGGATTTGTGTAGATAGAAAACAAACTAGGTGTCCTCTATTCCAACATTCTCCTTCCTATGTATCACCAGCTCTTGCGAAAGTATTTTTCTTTGGTTTCATGCCAAAGGTTTGAGTTTGCAACATTGAAATTCTTGCGCTAATTGTTTCCCTTTCCATTATGTCGCTTACATGTGGGTGGTGCCAAGTGCATTATTGGTGTATGTCTCGGGCCATGTATATTGGAATAACCTATCGACCTGACCATTTGCACCAATCAGACGACCAGGGCTCCATTTAGGTGGAATCGGTGCTCTGTTGGGCGTCAGATTGGTGCAAATGGTCGGGTCGATAGGTTATTGCGTGTATATTCCATGCTTTCTCTTCAACACATGTTTCTTTTCCTACTTACAGCGTGGAGTGTCCATGCATTTACTTTCCAAGTGTTTACCTGCCAACAGATTAGTTGTCAATTTGGATATGTGTGTGTGTTTTAAATAATGATGTGAGATTCGTTTTCAGTCTTTAATGACCAAGCCATTATTAAAAGAAGATTCCCTCTTTAAAATTTGATTTTCTTTACTTTGTTGTGCAAAAATTTTAACAAAATTTATACCGAATGCTTTACATGGATACTACAAACCCATGCATTTGGCGTCTCATCAACTCCTGCATCCATTAAGGGAAATAATAGAAGTTTCCATTTATGAAAATCACATAATATAGAGTAATATGTATAAGGACAAATGTCAAAACCTTGAGATATCTGCAAAACCAAAATTTGTGCCTATCTTGGTAACTTAACTTTTTGCTTTTGTAAATGCATGTTCAAAGAGAAAACTATGCAACAAATTCCCTGGTATAGGAAAAATTGCTAAAATCACAATTTCTATTATACTCAAATCACGATTTTGAATGATTTCAAACATTTAAATAGCTTCAAAACATGGCATTTAATCTAAGATAGATTTATGATTATTGAAATTGCAAAATTGCAATTTTTAACAAAGATTTTAACTAAATTTAATATAAATTAGACCAAAATAATGAAGCTATTTGGTTAGACTTTATCCCATGCGCATGTTTAAGGCAAACAATATTTAGCATGTTGCAGAGCATTTAATGCGGCTGCAACAGGCTTTATGACCATTGGATCTCGAGCTGCTCGAGATCCAAAGGTCATAAAGCCTACTGCAACCGCATTAAATGCTCTGCAACATGCTAAATATTGCTTGCCCATGTTTAATGGGCTAGTGGCATGTCTTTTCATCATCCCAAGCAGTACTTCAATGGTAAAGGACATGAAGGGGCATTTAATTCCTTTAATGTCGATTCGATGTAACAGTATTTGTTTATTAATGAAAAAGGAGATGATAGTTATTACACATGCGCTCACTTTGAATAGCGGCTGCACACTGAGAGAAAAATAAATTATTCATATTCCAAACAATCATATGAATAATCCAGATAATGTTGTGGGTTGCACATCCAATGGGTTGCTTTATCTCTTAGGCTCCGCACATGGAGCGGAGAGAAGTGTTGATGTAACGCAGTTATGATGATGTCATGTAGGCTAAAATTTCCTTCTTACGCACATGGAAAGAGAGGCACGATGCAGCTCAGGCGAAAAATGTAGATAAGTCAAATTAATTCTGAAATTTATATTACTTGGAGTATTTTTATCGAATAAAAAAATTGTTATCAAGAACTATCAGTCCTCCTCTATCCTTTTCGTCAAAAAACTTAAGTTGGGCTAGTGATGCACTTCATTTTGAAGCGAATCCCTCATCATGATGTCTCGAGCCTGCTCTAAACACACATTGAGCATGCTTTTGGATTCATGTGTAGAGGAAATCTGTCCCCACTAGAGGTCACACTCCACCCACACTCGCAGGGACTAAAAATGAATTAATTAAAGGCAGAGCCAATAGTTCAATTAGAGAAAATTTGGGGTCTAAAATGGGCCTTATAAGAAAACGAGCCAACAATAAATTTTTGTGAGTTGTAATTCAAGAACCAATAGAATTTCAATAAAATTATTCAACCATAATGGTTGACCTGACATATTTGTCATAAAAAAAACTACTTTTTTGTTTGTATTTTCAACATATCTCCTTGTGTTTTTACTCAAATTTCGAGCAGGAGGGCTCGTTGATGCGGAATTTAATTCCGTATCCAATGAGTACCCATGCGGCATACTTTAGACGGGCCCCTCTACCCCCAAAACAAGAAATACCTGAAAAACGTGATGATGATGATATCATCATCACGTTTTTCAGGTATTTCTTATTTTTCGGGTAGAGGGAAAAACGTGATGATGATGTCATCATCATGTTTTTAAGGTATTTCTTATTTTTGGGGTAGAGGGGTCTATCAAAAGTATATCGTGTGGGTACTCGTTGGATGCAGAATTAAATTATGCATCCAACGAGCCCTCCTGCTCGAAATTTGAATAAAAACATAAGGAGATATGTTGAAAATACGAACAAAATTAGTAGTTTTTTTTCTTCTTCCTCCAAAATTAATAAATATTATTTTGTTATTTTCCTTAGGAGGCCCATTTCAGACCCCAAATTTCCTCTAATTAGTAAGTGCTTTGCATTTTTTTGTTAAAGGTCCCGAGAAATAAAAGGAAATAGATCTTATTTATTTGTTCCTTCCAACTTCCAAGGAAATTATGAGTGTGATAGTTCAAATTTTTGAATTGACACATTAATATTATTATGCATTGGATGTTGAGCAAGTTATTAGCATCTCCATGGAGCATTTAACCAATTTATTTTTTTATAAATATCATCTCATAGTTCTTATTACGAAGGTATAACTAGCATACCCCCAAAAAGGGGAAATGAAACGACGAGAAGAATTTCTAGATGTTGTGAAATGATATAAGGTGAAGAAAACGACAGTTCAGAGTGGTTAATAAGTCGATCAAGAGTCCAGAATGCCTTCCAATTCTCAATTTCTGACTCTTCCTTACCTCTCCCACTAAAGGTTGCAAATCACCATCAATAAGAATAAGTAAAGTAGATTTCTCTGCTCTATTGGGCCTGATAATTACAACTCATGTTCTTATGTCAATACCCACATCGACATTACTAAGTCCGAAAACCTCTCTCCCGCAATAGCTGAAAGTAACTTCAATAAGCTAAAGAAGAGGTGGCGTGAGTTTAGTAGGTTCTAGGAAGTGAAACTCCACACTATAATCTCTCCATTTTTTCTTCTTCTATGGGCTCTTCATCATTATCTACCATTTTCCCCTTGCCATTACTCTTTGTTGTCTCTTTATTTGTAGCAAAATTTGCTCAGTCCTTGACTTTTTTCTGTTGAGCCATGCTTCCAGTACACTTAACAACTTTTAGTTGTTTCTCATATACCTGGAACGTATTATTGGTATCCTTGCGTTTTTGCTCGTATATGCTCTAAAAAGAGTCAAAATTACCTTTGTAGAAATGAGGTTTATCATCGTGGAAATGAATGATATCAGTTGAAACAAAGTTAAAGAAGTAACAATCATGTGACATGAAAACAAGTGTTTTCTTCCACCCACCCAAATATTATTCTAGCCATAAAACGATTCTAAGATCCATATGGTTAGTGGATTCATCCAATAATAAAAGGCTCGACTGAACAAACAAAGCTCTTGCCGAGGAGATCCTCATATGCCAACCTCCACTGAAAGATTTTGTGGGGAATCCCTACATAGATTTCGTGAACCCTAAACCAGCCAAGATCTTTTAAGATTGTTCCCCTGCCACATCAGATTTAGTCTCTTGCAGTTTCTCATAAAAATCAACAATCTTTAAGATGTACAATGGTTTATATGATTGATGGGGTATAAAATCAGATGTACAATGGTTTATATGATTGATGGGGGGGTTCTCGTTAGATGGGATCAGCGAAATGTCCATTGTCAATCTACCATCCAACTTGGGATGTGTAAGGGGGGATTCATGAGTCCACACAACCCTTACTCCTAACGTATCCAAAAGGGAAATTGGCACTTGACAATGATGTAAATATGAAACGCTTATGAAATATGAAATATGTGAAATAATCATGATAATCTTATGCTTTTCTTATGATGCATGAATGAAATCATAGTTGATGCATGAATCATGGTAGACAATGAGTGACTACAACTATGCACTAAAGAACAATTAACAAATAGCTCATTCATGGTACTTAAATTATGGCATATCGTTATTAATTAATCACAAGTTAAATGGTTATACTAATTATACAATAAAGTTAAAAATCATCTCATTAACATAATTTTTTTACATTAAAATAGATTTTATTTTTATTATTGATATATAGTTTATTTACATTTTATCTTAACCCTTTTCACTTTGATCATATAATCAAGTTAAAAATTATTCTCATTAACATATTTAAAATTTTATATTAGCATGTATATAAATACTTTTACATAAATATATACTTTATTTTTATTAATTTTTAATTTTGATTTTCTTGCTTTATGTGTTGGAATAACTAAATTATATATGTATTAAAATAAATATTTTTAAAAATTATATATATTATTTTAAAAAATCAAATATTATTCAAAATCAAGTCAATACGGATCTATTGCCTAAGAATAACTGTAAACTTCTATGTTATTAATTTTTATTTTTATTGAATGACAATGATGTTGTTTGGTTGTTTTAAACTAATCAATTATGTATAGGTATAACTATTGCCTACAAATGTAAACTTCTATGTCATATTTTTTAATTTGATTGAATGATAATGTTGTTGTCTTTCTAGGTCATATTTTTTATTTTGATTGAATGATAATGTTGTTGTCTAATTGTTTTATGATGATGTTGTTTTTCTCCACATCAAAAATAAGAATATCAAATTTATTTAACAAATTAAAAAATTAAATTAAATATCTTTAAAAATATTTTTTTGTGATTATGTTAATTTATATTATCATACCTCTATTACAATGGAAAACCAAAATCTATTAAGACACATGTCGTTCTCCCAAATAAATTCAAATATAAAATATTTTGAAACCCATAATTAAAAAGCGAACTTTCAAAACTTTGCGCTACATAAATAGTTCTATCCCATACGATTTTCACCAGAATGAGTTGCTAAAAACATGATCGAAAGGCAATCCCTTCGCCTCTCAAGGTCATCGGACAA
Source organism: Pseudotsuga menziesii (assembly GCA_001517045.1). NCBI lineage: Eukaryota > Viridiplantae > Streptophyta > Pinopsida > Pinales > Pinaceae > Pseudotsuga > Pseudotsuga menziesii. The sequence continues at coordinate 144,075 of LPNX010117933.1, forward strand.
GCTGGTAACTCCACGAGTCCAGGTTAGGGTAACTCCATGAGTCCAGGTTTGGATTCTGCAGTTGGGAGGTCTCTAATGCCTGGCTAATTCTAATGAGCTAATTATATTGGTATTTTCGTATTGATGCGCGGGGTTTAAACACTCAAATGATGTTTTATTTGTTTTCCACTCAATGTGTTGATATTGATGGTGAGGGTAATAGAGTTTGTTTTCATTCTTCGCAGTCCCTTTGCCTCGCAGGGTTTAGGGCGAGCTGGTAACTCCATGAGTCTAGGTTTTGAATCTCCCTGTATCTGTCTTTGGCCCTTTTACCCAGTTTTCCTCTCGTGTGTTGATATTGATGGTGAGGGTAATAGAGTTTATTTTTATTTATTTTCCTATCCATGTGTTGAGTAGCGTCAACTTCTTTAATTCTCTGCTTGGTTTCCCATGCGTTGCAATCCTATCAACGGCCGTAATTTAATCTTATCAGCTGCCGTAATTCTTGCGTGTGTTTCAATAAACTTCCTGTTGTTTGTTGTTGGTTGCAGGTTTGTTGGTTTCAGGTTTTCTTCATGTAGCAGACGTTCTATGGGGGATTACATGCATAAGGGGAGCCTTAGTCTCCACTTATCAGAGCAGAGCTAGGAGAACAGGATCATTCGTAGAGCTGGGAGAACAAGATCATTCGTAGAGTTGGGAGAACATGATCGTTCATTGTTCCTGAAGAGATCGTTCTCTGTATTTACATCCAGCAGGCCTCCCTATCCATGGGACCGGATAGCCGATTACCATCCACCAGGTAGAGGCACATTTAAGTGACTTTATGTTATAAAGGGGGTATATGAAGGCACGCACGGAGAAGGGTGCCGTAATAGATATGGTGCTCCTCCCTCTCTATCTGGTTATCGAAATTATACCTGACCGAGCTTACAGAGAAAACCAGTTGAGGAAATGTGAATGTTTCAGTAATATAGATATAGATATATAATTATATAATAGAGTCGTTGGTGTTGTGCCCCAGAAATATACTTTACCTTCACTTCTTTTTCGCTCATCAGTTATTTACATGATACTAGTCGTGCCTTATACATGCATATGGAGCATAAGTCTCTGTTTCACTTCCTTTCCCCAACCCCGAATACGAATAAGATCAGAAACGCCATCCATCATTGAGGATGCACTTCGGTTAAAGCCAACCCGGGTGTGACCATATAATGAATGAGTCGCACCATAGGATGGATCGAGCGAGGAGCGAGGAACTAAGAGCGTTTCCAATACAGCAGTGCTAAAGCAATGTTGCTTCAGCACCTATTAAATTCCTTAAAGTTAACGTTTCCAGCACATTAATGTTTTGGTTATGCATGGCAGTTTTCATTGGTTTTTGACAGACCACGAAAACTTCAATACAAACATTCCCTTAAAGAACGCCTTCGACGTAAATATTTATCATCTTCTTATTATGCAGATTCCACACAAACACTTCTACTTTCTGTAACATCCATCAAGTGTACGCATAATTAATATTTTATGGTAACTTTTCTCACTCATTAGTTGTTTTTTTTCAATTATTGTTGCATCTTTGCCTCATGCATGCAATGCCTTTCTGGCCATGATTGTCAATGAAACTCATGGCATCTCACGTTCCTAAAGTAAAGAAAAGTCAATAAGACACATGGCATCTCATGTGCCTTTAAAAAAACAAAAAGTCTTCATAGACCATAATTCCTTGCTTTAGCTTTCTTCACTGAGAATAGGGGCTTGCTCTTCTTAGAAATAGGAGGCCTTGGTTGCACAGTGACTAATAGAATGAAGAGAAATGTTGGTCTTGTAAATTTATGCTATCTTTTTCCAGTAATTCTCTTTTATGTTTTTGACTTGTGTATGAAGCTTTGTTAAAGATGGAAAAATTGTAAATGTCTGGTTTATTATTTTTAATGTAAACCTTTAAAGTGAAAATGTTTTTGAAAATTTTGTGTTTGTTTTATGGTTGCAAATTAATTATAACTTTGTTTTTTATGTTGCAATCAATTAATAATATATTAAAACTAAATAGTTATTGTTTTTAATAAATGAGATGAATAGTTATTACATTGAAAAATCTTTAAGTTATTATATTTTCGAGGAGGTAATTGCTATTTAGCTTGTAATCAAAATATACCTGAAAAAATGTTAATAATGTTAATCATAATTTTAATCGATTAATAGAATTTTAAAACTTAATAATTATGTTTCTTAATAAATTGAATGCATAGTTATTACATTGAAACATTTTTAATTTATTATATTTTTAAGAAATAAGTAGTTTAGTAATTTTGTATTTTATATTAGCATATATACAAATCCTAAGCTTTATTAAACGTCCAGAGGGATCAAATCTTTGGAGATGCAAACATTTTCTTAAGTATTGCATTCGACTATCAGCTTTGGTGTGAATCATGATTCAGACCAAAAGACACATATTTTTCTTTATTATTAATATTTAATACTATTTATGGCCCACATACAATATTTTTTATTATTTTTTATTTTGTTAGGAAAGAACATTACAACATCTCCTCATACATGGTTTTAAAATCATGTGCAAGGCCCTCCTAAAACCATGGGTTGTTTAGGAGGCCTTACACATGGTCTTAAAACCATTTGGAGGCCTTAAACATGGTCTTAATACCATTTGCAACGACCTCCTAAACTATGTATAATAAACCCATGGGTTGTTTAGGAGACCTTGCACATGGTTTTAAAACCATTTGAAAGGCCCTCCTAAACCATGTACAATAAAACCATGGGTTGTTTAGGGGGCCTTGCACATGGTTTTAAAACCATGTGCACGAACAACATTTTTTTTGCGGATAATTCAATTTTTTTATTTTTTAATATTTTGTGAAGTATGGATATTACAACATCTCCTCCATATTGTGTTGTTTTTCTTATAGATATTTTTTTGGCCAATAATTAAATTTTTTATTTGTATGGTTTTGTTAGGTAGGAACATTACAATATCTCCCCCATATTAGGTTGTTTTTGTGGCCGACATTTATTTTGGAGGATAATCAAAAATTTAATTTTTTATGGCTGACATTTACAAGAGGAACCTTACATAAAGTATATCCCGAGGTGCAAACCTCTTCTCAGGTATTGCACTCCTGGAAGTTTTCAACCATATTTTCATTTATTTAATGCTTACAAAATTATTGTCTCTATTTTCCAGCCTAGAATTTATAGGCCATATTTATAATGGATTATATCAATGGATTGTGTATTAATCAGAGCTTTGAAGTGCTGAGCTTTGAATTCAAATAATATTTATAATAAATGTATAAATATTATTTCATTATTTGCATGTTTGATTTATTATTTGCATATTAATTATTATTAATGGCCGATAAAATATATTTATTACTTTTTACTTTTTAGAAGTAAAAAATAAAGCTACAACATCTACATCATAATAGGCAAGTAAAAAGTAATGTTACAATATCTACATCATAATATGCAAGTAAAAAGTAACTACACACGACATTTACATGAGGAACGTTACAAGAGGAAAGTTACATGAAGTAAAAAGTAACATTACAACATCTCCATCATAATCGGCAATATTATTTATAGCCAACATTTACAAGAGGAATGTTACATAATGTTACAAGATCTCCTCCATAGAGGGATAATTTTAGGGGCGAAATTTAGCCCATGGGCTATTTTTAGGGGGTTTTCTTCCCAAAAACATTTGTCATTTTGCATTTTTTGAAGCCCTGTTTCGCCCAATTTTGATGGGGTAAAATTTTTTCACCCTTAAAATCGCCAAATTATTATATAAACTATATAAAGTCCTTGGAAATTAAAATATTTTTTTAAAAATATCGCCAAACATTTTCTAGTTGGTGTTTTAAGAATTGGTAAGATTAGCCAACATTATACACTTTTAAATAAGTATGGTTCCTTAAAATCATCTCTACCCCATACTGTGTTGTAGAGCTCCTCTCGAGGCAATAAAACTAGCATAGATCCAAATCCTAGGCTTTATTAAGCGTAGACACGGATCAAATCTTTGGAGATGCAAACCTATTCTTAAGTATTGCAGTCAACTATCAGCTTTGGTGTGATTGAGACCAAAAGACACATTTTTTTATTTAAAGTTGACATATACTATTTTTATTATTAATATTTACTACTATTTATGGCCCACATATAATATTTTTTATTATTTTTTATTTTGTTAGGAAAGAACATTACAACATCTCCCCATACATGGTTTTAAAATCATGTGCAAGGCCCTCCTAAAACCATGGGTTGTTTAGGAGGCCTTACACATGATCTTAAAACCATTTGCAATGACCTCCTAAACCATGTACAATAAAACCATGAGTTGTTTAGGAGGCCTTGCACATGGTTTTAAAACCATTTGCAAGGCCCACCTAAACCATGTACAATAAAACCATGGGTTGTTTAGGAGGCCTTGCACATGGTTTTAAAACCATGTGCACCACTAACATTTTTTTGCGGATAATTCATTTTTTTTATTTTTTATTATTTTGTTAAGTAGGAATATTACAACATCTCCCCCATATTTTGTTGTTTTTCTTATCGATATTTTGTTTGGCTGATAATAAAAAAAATTATCTTTTATTGTTTTGTTACGTAGGAACATTACAATATCTCCCCCATATTAGGTTGTTTTTTTGGCCGACATTTATTTTGGAAGATAATTAAAAAAAAATCTTTTTTATGGCTGACATTTAAAAGAGGAATTTTACATGGGGAACGTGACATAATGTTATAACATCTCCCCATTACTGGGCTCTAGAGCACCTCTCACCGCAAAAGTGTTAACATTATTAAATACTTAAAATTATTAGATGTTAATATTTTTAAAAATCTTAAAAAATATTAAAAATTAAATTATTTGTATAGTTAAAAAAATTAACGTAAATGGTGAAAAAAAGGGTAATGACATTTTGTGAATATTATATTTAAGATTTTTTAAATGAATAAATAAGTGAAAAGTTTTACATTAAGATTCATTTAATATTTTTTTTCATATTTTGAATAATATTTGATATATTCATAACTACTATAATTATTAGATTTTTGAAAATTTAATAATTTTTTAAATTATATTTATATTTCAAAAAGTATTAATAAAAAAAATTCAATTTTAAAATTGTGACTCTAATCTAGTAATTTAATTAAATTAATGATATTGTTCTATATCTTAAAATAAACATTTAATTTTAACTAAAACAAATAGTTTTGTCCAACAAAATTACAAATCACGTAATAAAATCACAAAACCAAAAATCAATTTTTTTTAAGTTGGTATTAACATAGTATAATATTTTCTCAAAAACACTAAACCAAAACAATATCCAAAACATATTAAGATATTAGCAACAAAATAATTCATAAAATTTTAATCAAAAACACAATTTTGTCTTTCTTATCATAACCTTTAATTACTAGTCCATATTTATGCAAGTGTTACTCTAATTAATATAGGCATTCTAATAGTTTATATACTTGAAGTTAAAGTTATTATTTTTAAGTTTTTAAGATCGAACTTCAATATTTATTAGAATTACCATTTTAAATTAATGAGGTTGATAATGATGATGATGATGATTAACGTCCAGTGTGACTTGGTTCGAACCTTAAGAAAGATAATAATTGGTTTATTATAAAATCTTGTTCCTGTGCTAAAAAAGTTTGCCAAGAAGCTATACAAGTTCATTATAGTTTTGGGAAGTTAGGAGGTTATAAAGGTTTATGTTGTAACAAATACTATAAAACTCAGATCTAATGTGGGTGTAACCAAGACACTCTAAGAGAAAGTGATTTTCATCCTCAACGCTCATAGATTCACACACATGGCAAACCCTTTCAGCCCATGGAGTTTTAGGAATAGACCAACGCCATGTTTCACTATGGAGTTCATGAGAATTCGTTCTAATCTTGGTTATATTAATTTTCTTCAATGAGGTAGTTAGTTCCGATAGATATACGTGATTTCTCAATTTAGGATTAATGACTTCCTTATAGTATCTTAATTTTCTCTTAACAATTAAATTTTCTTCACACCATAATTTATCTTTAAACTTAAAAGTACTAATATTTTTCATATTATCAATGTTCTGCAAAATGTAATTTTCATCAATGCCTCAATAATTTAACCAAACCATATTATATTTTTATAAAATAAATAAATTTAACATATTGAATTTTTATTTTTATATATACCTACACATTAAAATATTATTAATATAACACAATTGTACAATGTTAATATTTTATATTTATTATTGCATCAATTACAAAATTATTTTTAATAAATTTAAAATTATAAATACCAATTTCCTTTCATATTATTTTGAGCAATGGAAAAATATAATTTCAATAAAATATTTAAATTATTGTTTTCCATTAAACAAGAATATTGAAAATTAGCATTTATGTTTTTCTTTTTTCTTTTCGAACCAGGAACCATGCATTTTGTACACACTCAAGCTAGAGCTGGAGTAGATCAGTGAGTCTACGATTAGTAGCAGTAAATCGAGGCCAGTGGTTGCACGATGCATTAAAGGAGGTCGATGACGTGGGCTTCCAACTGGTTAGCCAAAGGCTCCACGGCTTGGCTCACAAACCTCAACCCCTCACTATAAAGTTTGAACATAAAACCTCATGAAGACCAAACCCTAGAAAACCAACTAATCAACACCTCATAACTAAAATTAGCATTTACTATATCCACACTATCTAATGCAACTAACAATAATTGTATCAAAACTGATCCAACTACTTTTACGGAATGATATGGAAAATCCAACAATAAAATTGGATTTGCCAACAAATTGATATGCTTATTAATTTGGAAATCCAAGGCCACGTGTCAAACAGGTCCGAATCGGAAACCAAAAGCAAACTACCTAAGTACGTCTCTTAAAGGAAAACTGTCATATCTTCTGACAAGTGCTCATCATCATCGACTCAAGGCATACATGCATTACATCAGACGCATGGCTTGGTTCCAATTCGGATGGCATGAAATGCATGACATACATTACATCACACGCATGCGTGCCTCTTGGTTGAATCATGCAATGCTGGCGCGCTTTTTGGAGCAGAACCGATATGGATTATGGGTGATGATGTGTAATTGCCGGTTCCTGCCTGCTGAGTCACCCATTCCCATCCAAACCAGAGAAGACGGATAACGTGTGTCGTGGAAATCACTCCCCATATTTCGCTGATTGAAAACTATGAAATATTACCATAATTATTATAATAAAAATAGATGTCCACCCTCATTCTTGGCTGGACTAATAGATATGGTCCTTTTAAGTAAGGGAACAATCTTTTCTCAAGAGTATATCTAATAGTTTGAATTCGCTAATAGTTTGAATTCGCTGATTGAAAACTATGAAATATCACCATAATTATAATAAAAATAGATGTCCACTCTCATTCTTGGCTGGACTAATAGATATGGTTCTTTTTAAGTAAGGGAACAATCTTTTCTCAAGAGTATATCTAATAGTTTGAAATCTAGATATAACAGTAATTTGTGATTTAACAAGGTCGAGACGTCTCGAAATCTACTGGGATGAGCCTGTATCTCAGAGGTCGCCTACCTTTCAAGCCTTGTCACAACGAGCCAATGAGAAACCTTACTCCTCGTTGGTTTTGAACCTATGACCTCCACGGAGATAACATATGTTCTTAACCATTAGGCCCACTTAGGTGCTCATTTTATGTTAGGAGGACATGGAGGTGGGCTTTGATCCACTTATGTGTCCACCGGTCACGAGATCATTTAATACAATCTCTCTAGGTGGAACCACACATTCGACCACTGCCTCAAGGTGACCCATGGCTCCAGGTCTGGCCCTCATTGGAATTGAACATTGCCAACTGGTGAAAAACTCCTTGCTCTTCACCAATGGATCCAACCCCTTTGGGTGTGGTTTACATTTTTTTAACCATGGGAACAACAAGCTCCCAAAAGGTATATCTAATAGCTCGCAAGACAAATATACTAGTAACTTGTGACTTGACAGAGGCCGAGACGTCTCAAAGCCCACCGGGGTGAGCATCTATCCCAGGGGTCGCCTACCCTTCTAGTTTTGTCTCAATGAGCTAATGAGCAACCCCAACCACCTAATAGATATGGTTTATTAAGGTCGTGTTTCACTAGTGTGGTAAGGAAGTCTGGGCATAAGTTTGTGGGATCCTTAAAAATTTGAAGGCACGTGTGATTTGAATGTCTATTTTGGTGCAAATGAAAGAACAAATTTAGATGAAGAAGTTTGCATAAGCATTTTAGATGACGGATTGATATTGATACTTATAAAGCAATGGTATACACATATATAGAAAAAAATTATGGTGAACTTGAAGGTGTCTGAAAGAGTGGATTTTTGAAGCTAGAAGACCATGAAGAACAACTATAGATCCAAAGGAACACATAGATACATATACTCAAGTATGGGTGCTTTAGGGACACTGTCCACACATCATGTGTTCTACAACATAAACACCTCTCTCTCTCTCTCTACCTTATGTTAAGTCTTAGATATCATGACTTACATTTATGTTATTCCATTTAAGTGTTGTTTTTATTGGTCAACTAGGACCTTAATTGCAATTGTAATTGTACCATGAGTCTCCTATATATATCAAGGAGACTTAGTTTTAGAGATTATATCATCATGTTCATTTGATATATTATAAAAGGAGGTTGTCCCCTTGAAGAGGCTTCATATTCATTCTCTTTATTTCATTTTCAAGGCGTGGACTTCTTTCTATTTTTATACTTTTGGAGGAATTTGGTCCATAACATTTGATATCATAACCCTTTTTCCTAGGATGTTTAACAAAACAAAAATTGTAGGATCCTCAAGAGACATATTGAAGTATTCTTGGTAAAATTTCCTAGTCTTGGACAACTATAAGTTTAGAGTTACAGTCTATGGACGTTAGGGGATTTTACTAGTCCAAAAACTAGTCTCAAATATGTGTTATGGTTGAGACTATTATATCTTAATATTCCAAGCTCAAAATGGAGTGCCACATATTGTATCATAAATAAGATGGACAACAATTTTTTTGGTAAAAAATAGAAGCAAAACAAAAAATTCAAAAACATGGCAAGCCATACAAGTTTGCACTCCCAAAGGGGACAAAAACAACAACTTTTGGGAAAGTTACCATAAATTTCTCTTGGCATGTTAGAATTTGTTCAAACCTATGGAATTCTAGAGAAGACATACTCAAAGGTGTCAAAATTCATAGATATTTTCAGAGAAACGTTGGCCAACAAGACAGTCTACAAACCAAGGTTTTTAAAGGTATGTTAACTTGAAATTTGCATAAATTATAGTTGGGATATTTGTTTAGGGTGATTCAAAAGATCTCATAAATAAATAAATAAATAGAGAAGAGAATTAGTAAGTATTAGTCTTCTAACATGGAAAGAGGTGGTGGAAAAAACTCTATACTTGCAAAACCTCCTAAAGGCTCATCCATTACACAAGAAAGACATGAAGAGGTGGAATTTGGGTTGTCCAATATTAGCGAAAGAGTAGATAATCTTGAAACTATAAATTTTAAGAAAGGGCAACATGATGGATATGATAACTATGCTAGAATTATAAATGTTCAAACTAGATATCCAATTCGACCTCAAAAAGAACCTTGAAAAAGTGAAGGGGGGATTTTGAAGGATATAAGAGGTCTACTTACCCAAAATTAAACTCCTCAAGAAGAGGATACATAGAACAACATGGTGGAGTCCCAGTCACCTCAAGATAAAATTCTATCACACTCAAAGAACAAGAGTCTTGAGTCCTAGACTCTTGATCACTCATTACTCTAAGATCCACATAATCATGGGTTCAACTCTGGAGTCGGAACCAAGGAAATTATTTAATCCCAAGATCCATATAAAGAAGTTTGATGGTAATGATCACATAACATGGATATTATAGATGGAGCATTTCTTTGATCTACACCAAGAGTCGACATTACAAAAGGTACAAGCATTGCATCCTTATATTTAAAACTTGATCAATTTGTGTGGCACCAATGGCTTTGTGATCACAACAAATACTTTATTGTCTCTTGGTTTGTATTTATAGATTAATTGATAACACATTATGGGGATATTAAAAGAAACACCTTCTTTAGCAAATTGATAAATATCAGGCAAAGCGATATACTCCACAAATCACATTAAGAACTTTTAAAAGTTGAGTCTTAAAGTGAAGAACATTTACAAGGATAATTTGCCATATCTCTTTATGGGCACTTTAAAGGAGACAATTGAACATGAGGTGCATCTCTTTGAACCTAAATCATTGAAGAGTGCTTTTAGTTTGGAAATAAAATTTAAAATATGGCTACTAGAAGGGATGCAACTAACACCTATAGAGGGGAAAATGACCCCCCTCTTAACCTCACTCATCCTACAAGGTTGAAACCTCAACAAGTATTTGAAAGAAGAGAAAAGGGGTCATCCTTCATTTGTGGAAGAAAATATAGTAAGGGGCATAACCCTAGCGAGAAGAAGTTATTCTACATAGATTGTGAAGAGTAAGAAGATTAAGAACTGGAACAACATCAAGGCATAGAATGAGAAGATACTAATCCAACCATAGCTTGTCATACATTGGATGGCATTATCACTCCTCAAAATCTCAAGATAGAAGGATATAAAAAAAGAAAGGGAATAGTGTTGATTGATTATGGCAATACCCATCACTTCATTAATTACAAATTAGCCAAATTTATCAAATTCTATATATGTCCAACACCAAAATTTCATGTAATTATTGTAGTTGGAGGTACCATAAATTCTTTAGGGAAGTTCCATACTATTAAGCTCACTATATGGGAGTATTTATTGGATATTCCAATGATTGTAATCCAAATGGGTTGTATTGATGTTATATTGGGAGTCCATTGGTTACAATCATAAAAAACAATGGCTCTTAACTTTTGGGAGCTTTTCATGAGGTTCTCCTCACGGGGAAAGGAAATTGAACTCAAGGGTATGCCAAGGAAACCCTCGAAATTGATAAGCTCTAACAACATGACAAATTTCCTAAAAAATGGACATCGTGGTGTAATTACACATTGTGCTCAATAGATGTTCAAACATTTATACCCTCTGTTCCAGTGGATCTCCAAAGAGTTATTAACAACCATTCCAAAATATTTAAAGGTCATCCACCTGCTCAACTTCATGACCATGTCATTCACTTGCAACCAAGAAGTGTACCACCTAACAAAAGATCTTACATGTACCCATATGCACAAAAGAGTGATATTGAGAATATGGTTCAAGAAATGTTAGATGCAATCATAATTCAACCTAACCAAATTTCTTTCTATACACTAGAGGTGATAGTTCATAAAAAGGAAGGTTCATGGTGTATGTGTCTACATTGTAGAGACCTCAACAAGGTGATCATTAAAGATAAGTTTCATAATTTTGTCATTTATGGATTATTAGACTAATTACATGGAGATATTTTGTTTACCAAGTTGATCTCCATTGTATATGTCATAAAATCAGAATGAGGCAAGAAGATATTTCAAAAACAACCTTTAGAACAGATGAAAATCATTATGATTTTTTCGTGATGTCATATGGTTTTACCAATGCACCTTCCACATTTCAAAGCTTGAAGAGTTCTATTTTCAAACCCTTCCTCAGAAAATTTGTGTTAGTATTCTTTTGATGATATACTAATCTACAACAAATATTTGGAAGAGCATGTACGGCATGTTGACATCGTATTAAAACTATTAAAGAGGCAGTGACTATATGCAAAGCCATCAAGGGGTAAATTTGGGGTTCAAGAATTGGAATATTTGGGTTATATTATATCTCCTGAATATGTCAAAGTGGACCCTAACAAAATTAAATTTATAATGGAATAACCAATTCTCAAAGTCTTCAATAATCTTAGAGGATTCTTGGGATTGACAGGATATTACTGAAAGTTTGTCAAGAATTATTATGAAATAACAATGCCTGTAACAATGTTATTGAAAAATGATTCATTTACTTATAATTAATAAACAACCAAATCTTTTGAGAAACTTAAGGAGGCTAAGTGTACAACTCCGACATTTGACTTCACTAAAACCTTTATTATGTAGTGTGATTACTCAAGTCATAACAATGGTACACTTTTAATGCAAAAAGGAAGGACCCTTGCCTTTGAAATATACCAACTTAAAGAAAATAAATTTCTTAAACCAATATATAAAAAGGAAATGTTGGCCATATTGCATGGAGTTAATAAATTTAACCCTTACCTAATAGGAAGAGACTTCAAGTTAAGAACAAATCATGATAGTCTTAAGAACTGCTTGGAACAACAATTATCTTCAAAAAAGCGACAAAAACAAGTTTAAAAAAATCTATGTTATGACTTTGAAAATATATGCAAAAATGAAAATAAATGTGGTGGTCACTGCACTCTCAAGGAAAGAATATGACATAAAGGGATTACTTTGTATTACTTCCATACCACAATATGATTGGGTGAAAGAAGCAAGGATAAAATGGTGGTAGGATTAGAAGGCATGGAAGATAATTCAACAACTAAAAGAGAACCCTAGTGTATTGGGAAAAGTTGTGTGGAAGAGTAATTCACCATGGTATTAGGATCACTGATATTAAATCCCAACTCAAATGTAAGGTACTTTTTGAATTGCACACTTCTCTTGTAGGAGGACATTCCAGGTTCTTGAAAATTTGCCATAAGATTAAGAAGGATTTTTTATAGGAAGGCCTTAAAACTAACGTTCAAAGTTGTGGCAAAATTTATGGTGTGCAAATAGAAAAAGAGAGAGACAATCAAGACATTGTGTCTTATACAACCATTATCCATACCAAGTGAACATTGGGAATAGGTTTCAATGGATTTTGTTAGAGGTCTACCAAAGTTTGAAGGAATAAATGCCATAATGGTAGTGGTAGCTTGACTCATAAGGTATGCCAATTTCTATTCCCTTTCTCATAATTTTAAATCAAGTACATTAGCTACATCATTTATGGAAACCATTCATAAGTTATATGGAATCCCCAAGATTATTGTAAGTGATAGAGATCCAATTTCACTAGTAATGTTTGGATTGGAATATTTTCTTGTTTGGATGCTCAATTGGCTCACAACTCCTATTGTCATCTTGAATCCAATAGGAAAACTCAGATTGTGAACAAATGTCTAAAAGGGTATCTTCATTTCTTTGCATCTAATAAACAAACACAATGGGTCAAGTGGTTTCTTGCCAAAGTGGTACAACATTTCCTTCCATACTTCATCAAAAAACTTCCCACTTATGGTACTTTATGGCTATCGTCCTCCATCCATGACATCACCCTTGAAACATAAATCTAAGGTTTAAGTAGTGGAGAATCGCATAGAACACCAACAAGAGTCTATCCAACTATTAAAAGGAAACTTGGCTATAGCACAAAATAGGATGAAGCAACATGTAGATCAAAATTCTAGTGAAAGGAAATTTGAAGTAGTGGATTGGGCATTTTTTAGTCTACAACCATACATATAGATATTGTTCAAGCAACAAAAGAAGGACAATAAATAGGCACCCAAGTACTACAGTCCTTATAAGGTGTTGCAGAGGATTGGAAGTATGACTTACAAATTATAGTTACCTCCATACTTAGTGTACATCTAGTATTCCATGTTTCTTTATTAAAAGAAGGTAATCAATGACAAGATCCCATTAAGGAAAATTTTAGGGGAAAAATTTATTCCATGGGCTAATTGTTGATGTTTTTTTTTTAAGATCTGTTAATGTCCATTATTTTCTAAAATGATTCACCCAAATTCCACAAGATAAAAATATTTTACTCTACATATCGCCAAAATTATCTAGAAATTGTATAAAATCCTTAGAAATTTTAATAATTTTACAACAATATCGCCAAACATTTTATGGTTGGAAATTTAAGAATTAGTAAGATTCATTAAGGTTTCTACACATTAAGAAAATTATGGATCCTTAAAATTGTCCTCGATCCCAATTCATACTATGTTACCAAATATTAATGACGAAGAAAAAATCATACTGGAACCTAAAAGAATCATTGAAATGTGGATCAAGCAATTGTGAAATCAGGTAATTACTGAGTACCTTGTCAAGTGGAGGGACCTACCAATACAAGAGGTGACATGGGAATATGAGATATTCATGCAAAAACTTCCATAGTTAATCAAGTGTTGAGGACAACACATGTTTGAAGGGGAGGGGCATGTTAATCCCTAGACATTGTGACATTAGATTTCTATTATTATATTATTGTTGTGTTTATTGGTCGGCTAGAACCTTAATTGTAATTGTACCCTTTGTCCCCGATATATACTAAGGAGACCTAGTTTTAGATATCATCTCTTCATGTTCATTTTATATATTGTAAAAGGAGGTTACCCCCTCGAAGAGGCTTCTTATTTATTCTCTTTAGTTCATTCTCAAGGCATGGAGTTACTTTTTCTTTCGATTGTTATACTTTTGGGGTAATTTGGTCCAATTTGGTGTCCCTTGTCCAAAGGAACACATATATACATGTATTCAAGTATGAGTGCATTAGGGATACCATCCACACATCATGTGTTTCTATGACATAAATACCTCTCTTTATCTCATCATATGTTGGTCATTGCCTCTCACACTTTATATATTCATCACAAGTTGCAATGCCCAATGGTGACTAGTTGTTTTTCCATGTCCATGTTAATATATCATGATCCTAGAATAAATGAAGCATTATATAAGATAATCTATTGCATAATAAACATGCATGAATTTACTTGAGGAGGTGTTAACACCAAAAAATTTCCACATAGCTCTCTAAGGTCCAAACCATAATTATACATCATAATCCCACCATTATTTCCTCTATTTTTACCTTCACGGTTAAATTCCACCAAAATTGGTCCAAAACATCATTATTCCTTCCCCCATAAATACAGGGAAGTTGGGAATTTATTGCAACATAACCCCCATTCTCCCATAAATGACCAAAGAACCCCTAAAATGAGAATGGGTAAAAGACCATGGATAAAACCATATGTTGATTACATGGGCAGACCCGGGTTTACTATAATCAACCAACAACACCCCTAGCTCACTAGCCCTTTCGGCAACAGACCACAAGGCGGCCTGAAGTCTCACCTGAAGTGAATCTAATGGGTTGGCCAAGGACTCAAGTGTCTTGGACCAGGTTCCGAGGCAATCCTACTGGTGGCGCGCAGCCCTCCTAGCCACGAGACCTCCTTCCTATGTCTGTGCGTCGCACGACCTCCTGCTCGCGTCGCGTGATCCCGTCGTCGTGCAGCTCTTTCAGCTGCGAGATGTTTCTTTCCACCACCGTGGGGTCCTTCTCTATGATGCGCACTTTCCCTGACTTGCGATATTTCCAGCCTTACCGCGTCGCCGCGCACCGTGCGACATGCAGCTCCTGCTCAACGCGAAGTCCTCAACCTGCGGTATCGCGCACTGCAACTTTTCTGTCGATGCGATATCACCTCTCTGTGATATCCTACCTCCGCGGTTTAGCGCACTTAGCGTTGCTCGTGTCGACATGCAAGACTTAACATACAAAGCTATTCAATACTGCAACCAGTAGCTGTTTACGCAAACATAAATGAAACACATACAACATGCCAAAGGCTCTTAACTTATGATTATCCTTCTGTGCTGTGGTGAACTGGTTAATACATTCATCCATTAAACTGCAACGAAGCCCATAAAATAACTGAGCAATGCATAAGTAAACATAACACATAAATCAGTCGCATAACACATATTTTAATGTGGTTCACCTCCAGGATGGAATTTACGTCCACAGAACTGTGTTTTCTATTATAGCTCAAGGGGAAGGTAAAACACAGTTCTGTTGCACCGCATATGCAGCTCAAGATCTTCTCTCTTAGATCTCTCTTCTCTCTATATTTCTCTCTTACAATATACTCTTCCCTCTCAATTGATCCCTGCGGATCATTACATGCATGCTTTATAAGCTAGCTACTGGTTTCAGTAAGATTGCTACAGCTAAGACCAAAACCAGAGCTCGGCTTTTACAACAGTCTACTTATCCTTATTGCCTATTTCATTCATGACTGTCTGACTGTCTATCCAACCAACTAGCTAACTAACCAACCCTTTACAATACAAAATTACATTCTTTTATAAGCAGCCCGAAGGTCTTGCTTTTACAACACTGTGGGCCTGTCCCAACAGTAACCCAAACCCTAATTAGTGATAGTCAGTCCTCTCTGTCCTTGAGGTAGCCACTTCCTGTCACACCACAGCTCTCTGCAGTCTTCCATGCTTCCTGGCACTGACCATGGGTACTATGCACTGCTTCTCGTTCTGTCCTTCGTCTTCAATGCTTGAGCTTCGTTGCTCCTTCTTCTTTATGAGGGTCGCTGAGCCCTCCTATCTTCTGCCGCTGCCTTCAATGCAGTGGGTGAGCTTTCCCTTCTCGGCCGCTCAGGTACCGTTGCCTTTCTTTGAATTTCGCATCTCAAAAAGTCACGGTTTCCGGCTCTGCTCTCCAGCTGGAAACGTGCTATGGCATCGTAGCTCTGTCTTAACTTCTTTCTGCCAAAGCTTATCATTCCACCAAAACTAGCAGCTTCTTCTGTAGCTGCGGGACCCTGCTCCAACAGTCCCCTAACACTTACTTGTGGCTCGTCCTCGAGCCACCTGCAACAGGCTTCTCCTGATGTAACTTCTCCTGCTGTAGCTTCTCCTTCGCCTCCTGCGAAGTCTTCTGCAACTTCTGCCGAAGTCCTTCGACTTCGTTCTTTATTACCTCGATACGTTCTCTTGGAATTTCGGTAACTTAGTTCGCTGGGCTCTCTTATCCTTTCTGCTCATAGTCACGGTTTCGCTCTCTTCGCTCTTTCTTCTTTATGAACGCTCTAGTGTTTGAGAAGTGTTCCACAGATATCCTTTCCTTTTTATCTGGGTTAGAACTTTTATCACAAGGAAAATCTGTATCTTCCAGCCTTCTCAAACATTTCCTTCCATCTAGAGCCTTGTGGATGGACAAGAAGCAACCCATGAACTCCGCTCTGAGAACAAGCCTTTGTCCTCGTTCTGGAAGTCTCCCCTCCGCTGGGTTTGCAGTCTTCTTCCACTTCTCTTCTCTTTGAAGTGGTCCAGATCCACATGCTGC
>LPNX010117933.1:169114-262617 GCA_001517045.1 Pseudotsuga menziesii
AAACAGAACCATTTGTTGATTGCATGGGCAGACCCGGGTTTACTATAATCAACCAACAACACCCCTAACTCACTGGCCCTTTCGGCGACAGACCGCAAGGCAACCTGAAGTCTCACCCGAAGTGAATCTAATGGGTTTGCCAAGGACTCAAGTGTCTTGGACCAGGTTCTAAGGCAATCCTACTGGTGGCGCGCAACTCTCCTAGCCACGAGACCTCCTTCTTGCGTCTGTGCGTCGCGCGACCTCCTGCTCGCGTCGCGTGATCCCGTCATCGCGTAGCTCTTTCAGCTGCGAGATGTTTCTTTCCACCACCGTGCAGTCCTTCTCTATGATGCACACTTTCCCTGACTTGCGATATTTCCATCCTTACCGCGTCGCTGCGCACCGTGCGACACGCAGCTCCTGCTCAACGCAAAGTCCTCAACCTGCGGTATCGCGCACCGCAGCTTCTCTGCCGATGCGATATCACCTCTCTGTGATATCCTACCTCCGCGGTTTAGCGCACTTAGCGTTGCTCGTGTCGACATGCAAGACTTAACATACAAAGCTATTCAATACTACAACCAGTAGCTGTTTACACAAACATAAATGAAACACATACAACATGCCAAAGGATCTTAACTTATGATTATCCTTCTGTGCTGTGGTGAACTGGTTAATACATTCATCCATTAAACTACAACGAAGTCCATAAAATAACTGAGCAATGCATAAGTAAACATAACACATAAATCAGTCGCATAACACAGATTTTAACATGGTTCACCTCCAGGATGGAAGTTACGTCCACAGAACTGTGTTTTCTATTATAGCTCAAGGGGAAGGTAAAACACAGTTCTCCTGCACCGCATATGCAGCTCAAGATCTTCTCTCTTAGATCTCTCTTCTCTCTATATTGCTCTCTTACAATATACTCTTCCCTCTCAGTTGATCCCTGCGGATCATTACATGCATGCTTTATAAGCCAGCTACTGGTTTCAGTAAGATTGCTACAGCTAAGACCAGAACCAGAGCTCAGCTTTTACAACAGTCTACTTATCCTTATTTCCTATTTCATTCACGACTGTCTGACTGTCTATCCAACCAACTAGCTAACTAACTAACCCTTTACAATACAAAATTACATTCTTTTATAAGCAACCCGAAGGTCCTGCTTTTACAACACTGTGGGCTTGTCCCAACAGTAACCCAAACCCTAATTAGTGACAGTCGGTCCTCTCTGTCCTTGAGGTAGCCGCTTCCCGTCACACCACAGCTCTCTGCAGTCTTCCATGCTTCCCGGCACTAACCATGGGTACTATGCACCGCTTCTCGTTCTGTCCTTCATCTTCAATGCTTGAGCTTTGTTGCTCCTTCTTCTTTATGAGGGTCGCTGAGCCCTCCTGTCTTCCGTCGTTGCCTTCAATGCAGTGGGTGAGCTTTCCCTTCTCGGCCGCTCAGGTACCGTTGCCTTTCTTTGACTTTCGCATCTCAAAAATTCACGGTTTCCGGCTCTGATCTCCAGCTGGAAACGTGCTACGGCGTCGTAGCTCTGTCTTAACTTCTTTCCGCCAAAGCTTATCATTCTGCCAAAACTAGTAGCTTCTTCTGTAGCTGCGGGACCCTGCTCCAACACCATACACTATGGAAAAACATGGGTCAATACCATGGGCAAGAAAATATTGGATCATCATATAAATACATTGTGAAGGTCTCCCCACAACAACTTTTGATTCCTGAAATTTCTCACTTTCCTTTACACGGTTCCAAAACCTCACATTCCCACACCTTTCGCCACACCATCCCATGTTGAATGTTGAGTTTACTCTATGTAACCCTTAATTCCTTTCCCATAGACAACTCTTGTTGGATAAAATCGGAGAACAGGTTTGTGGGAGCCGTCGGACCACATCCTCAAATGACTACATTGGCCCATCTTATTGAAAGGTATGTTACATTTCTGCTTTACTAGTTAGATCATAAAATAAAAAATAAAATAAATATGTGTTTCTTATTGTAATAGTCGACATAGTTGATCTCCTCCCTTGCATGCACTCTATCCTTATATCTGAATGATTAAGGTAAGTGCTTTTGCACATAGCTGGAGAGAAATATCCACTACAGTTTTGGCGACTCCACTGGCTCGATCCCCTTAGATATCTATTTTTTCAAGTGTTTTTATTGGTTTTTTCTACTTGGGTACCCTCAGCCATCACATATCTGACACCCCTGTGAAAGATCTGAACCAGTCCTTTCATAGTGCCTACCCCCCTGGCCCTAGCTGACAATTTTTCCTTAAAATTTTTTTAGTTACGGTTGGATTGCACCTATTCGGTAGAAAGTTGTGACCCATGTCACACCTTTATTCCCGATAAGTGTGACCTAGGTGGCACCTTTTACATAGATTAGTATGGCATGGACCTAAAGTCCATATCGCGCTTTTCTAGGATTCTGGAGCGACCCTGGTCGCTTCTGTGACCCAGTTTAGTGCGACTTGTCATGTAGAAACCCATGTTAAGTAAGACCAATGTTTTTATGTTGTTGTTCTATCTTGGTCACAACTATTTTATAGTTATGTGCGACCCCGATTGCACCTATTTTGCTGACAGGTGCGAACTTCAGTTTTTCCATTTGTTTGAGATGTGTGAGACCCTTTTCAGACTCCTTATTCATATTCTACCCCTTCCCCAAATGTTTCCTTCCAGAACTGATTTCCTACATCCCCTTTGGTTTGTTTTTTGGTCCTCTTCATTATATGTGAGCCCATCTTAGTCGAGCTTGGTAGTTGAGACCCTTTGTGTGTTTCCTACACCCTATGAAGTTCCTTATGTGCTTATTTACTTGTGTATGTTTTGTTATCTGGAAGAATTAGTTGTTAGGTGTTGAAAAAAAATTCACATTATTTTGCAACATATGTGTCTCTGGCATGAGAGCAGTGGGGTTTAGAGATTACACGTCACTTTTGCACACATCTCACACCTTAAAATAAACGCTTGGTTCATGACCCCAAGTTGAGCCTAAAATTTATCTTAACTCAACAAACATTGTAACCTCATTTGAGGACCAAAACAATATTGTAGTTAAGTTAGGAAATTGGGGATAGGAATCCAAATAACACCCCTTTATCACTTACATCTGAGACATAGTTGTTGTCTTCTAGGGAACCAAAATCCTCTAGTTTTTGTTGACATGGTCACAACTAATTTATTGAGGGGCCTCCCGCTCTACACAGGTAAGCCGCAACAAAGGGGTTCTAAAAGTCAAGGTGGAATACCCCACTCCATTATGTACCGAAGGCTAGCCCTTCATACTCCTCCTTGTGCATGTTGAGGACCAAAGGTATGAAGTGCCAGGAAACCATCCCAAACATGGCATGAACAAGGTAGCCTAGTTTCCAATCTCTTAGGTCTCTTTTTCCCGAGTTCCCTCTCAGTTTTAGAATTCTCTTAGACTTTGGTTCTTCCATTTCGTATTGTTTGACTGTGGATTTCACCACCCAAAAAATGATACAATTTATGAGGGGATTCCATCTTGTAGCTAGGAGATTACTTGCACTTATACCCCATAGGTTAGTGAGTCATTTTCTTCATAGGTAATGTTGCTTATTGGATTTCTAGCTGCTTTGTTGTATACTTTCCTGTTGTGACACGTTGTTGCAGTTTGGTTTTAGAGCTTGCTTTTTGGCTTGTGTGCCACTATTTATCATCTCTCCTTATGCACACTTGGTTGTAGTTGGCATTTTGAGCTTGCATTTGACACCCTTGAGCATTCATTCATCATATAGCACACCATCACACCACTATTGCTCCACCACGCTAATCCCATAGACTTAGGGGGCATACCCATCAGTTCAGTTCCTTGAATTGCCATCGTCATATCCATATTCAATGCTGTTCACCACCTTTAGATCCATACACTGCATCTAAGTCAGTTTTGGATTCCTATCAATCCGAACCTCCCTTGTTCACTGCCACATCTAGCCCCATGAATGGTGCACCTCCCAACCCCTTCCAGGGAAGAATTGTTAGTAGTGGAATTCTGAATGCTCTACTCATCATACGAGATATTACTTATGTTGTCCCTATAGGCCATGGTCCTAGTTGGCCCCTCACCACCCCACACACTCCTGATGGTTCACTACTCACTAGTGGTGGCCCCACTATAGACACTATGGTTCACACCATTCCTACATTCATGCATGGGGGCACGAGACCTTCTACCACTATTCTGAATATTCACACCAATCCAGTGATTACTCCTATTGTCGAAAGTCATCCCTACCAACCCCCATTTTCCTGTGGTACCTATATGTTCGCAAGCCCTAGCACCATTGTTGGCCCTCCTAGAACTAGTCCAAGTCCTAGTGTGACATGCATGGCTAGTCTCAACCTACTCAATTTGGCAAGGTTAACGAATGACCCCATCAGTCATGATCTGTTGTGGCCTCCAATTCCTACCAAACTCCCTTTGAAAATCCCTAAGTTTGAAGGAGGAGAAGAACCTCAAAAACCATATCATGTCCTTCCACTTATAATGTTCCCCCAACAACATAGTGGATGAATCTATCTGATTGCGGCTTTTCTAGCACACACTCACTAGTGTTGTAGCCAAATAGTACATTGAGCTGCCCCATGCCACTTATTCTGATTTTTCCTCTTTAGCCTTGATGTTCAGCTAGTGCTTCTAGCTACCTGTCCGTTGCGATGAGGGCATGGAAATCATGTTTTCTTGTAGACAGAACATGACTACCCATATCACAGATCACATCCATGACTGGTGTCGTCACCGTAGTTTGTGCAAAATCTAGTTAGATGATTGGATTTCTTAAAACCTTACTCCCCCTATCGCTAAGTATGTTCCATTCGAGCTCCCACAAACTGAGGAAGAATAAATCTTCAAAGCACAGTAGTTCGACCTTATATATGCCCATTCGAGTTACCTTTACACCATCATACCTAATTCTCCTTGTTCTAGTTCCTCACAGAGCGATACATCGAGGGAATCCCATGTTGTTGATGGAGTCATTGGTATATCACCCAACACCCCCACATGTACACAAACTCTCCTTCGATGCCAACTCACTTCAATAATGCACCTAGCATTTCCCAACCTGACTACGCCCCTGACTTTTCAGGTGCAATGGCTCAACTTAGAGCCACACCTTCATATGCATCTCTCGCACCCATTCCTCATGTTCATGGACTGAATTTCCTAGAATCTTCTTGCAATGGCTAGACAGTAGTATTTTCATCCCCTCCAGTTACTCTTGCCTACTACCCACCACCTGTGCAACCTACACCTACTCTGACCTCGACTCCTCATGTTCCTCAAGGATAGGTGTACGCTCAGCAGTGTTGAAATATTGTAACTTCAAAGGATATTCTAACTGTATTTTACTGATGTACCCCAAGGGAGATGTCTTATTCCTCCTTCGGGATGTCACTATTGTAATTGATCATCATAGAGTCAGGAGGTAAATCCTCCATTGTAAGTCGGGTCAATAATACCCTAATGAATATCATATAATATTGTTTTGTGATTTCCTAGGTGAAGTCGGCCCATAGTTTAGTGGGGCCGACTTGTTAGGTTAAACATCAAGTGACAAAAAGATTATAAATAGAGGAGCCATGTTCCTCATTTCAATGGGCGATTTCTGAAACTTTATTTTATCTAAGGATTTAAAGCCTTATTATTGTAAAATATTATCTATTATTTTTTGTCTTTGCAAAATAAACTCCATGTCCAATGGGACAGTAGAAGATAGGTTTAATTCTTATTTTTTAGGAAAGGCATTTGGTCTAGGGTTCTTGGGACCTCACAGGAAGGTTCCCATCCCCGAGTAGGAGCCAGATGTTATCTCCTAAATAAATTAATATTCAATAGGTCAAATTCAGAAAAAATTATTTTTCCATAGTGAAAAATATTTCAAGGCACATTATGAAATATTTTGTTATGTTTAACAAAGTTGGAATGCCTCGTGCTCTGTTTTTCCATAAAAAAATCAAAGTTTAGCTTTCGGTGGCTTAGGAGAACTTCTCAATAGTTCATTAGCCACCGAAAATCCCAACTTTCGGCAGCTTAAAAGTTTGATCCAGGAATACATTAACCACCGAAAGCTCATTGACTCCGTTTTTTAATAAAATTTAAAAAAAAGCTTTCAGTGGATTAGGCAAACTTCTTAACAGTTCATTAGCCATCGAAAATCCCAGCTTTCAGCAGCTAAAATATGGATCCAAGATTACCTTAACCACTGAAATCTCCAAAAGAATAAAACAGTTAGTACATCGGTCAAAATCAGCCACCGTCAACATGAGGAGTGCCACTATCAAGCACTTAACCGCCGAAAAGACTGGGACTGCGAAAAATCATGAGCTAGCAAAGAAGAGGTCATTATGAAACTGAAGTGGATGATAAAAGACCCAAACCCTAGCTACCCTCCACACGTGTCATGACTGAAGCCGAACCAACACAAAGCGTTAAGTCCCAGTTAAAATGATCACTACACTAGCCATCTCACAGTTCTCATCAGAACTTACTATCCCCCTGCTCAAGTACCAATCACTGATCAGCCCCTCAAAATCAGCACCCTCTCCTTAGTCCACTCCACATTTTCATGCATACATCCTCACTGATACAAGCCCTCCCTAAATCCAACACGGTAATCTCCTTCCCAGGGTTTGAATTTTGATTTTTGCAGGTACAAGAAGAACAATCCAGAAATAATGAAAGGAGGAGGACCTGCCTCAGACAAGAATTGGGTGACATTGGCTATCTCGAGTCACATCCGGAGGTATGCAAATTCTTCAAAGATGCAGGCTATTACAGGTTCTATGAGAAAATTCAGGGATCCCACCAGCAAGTGGCAGAAGCCTTTGCTCTCTCCTTTGATAGCTCAAAGGAATTGATAGGCAGAGAAGAGTTCCAGGTTGATGAGACCCTTATAGCAGAAGTAGCAGAAATCCCAAGGACTAGGGAGAAATGGTTCAAAACCCCCATCATGAAGGATGTGGAATTCAGGTCTTAATTGAAGCATGAGCACAAGAATGTAGTATGGAAGAAAAACATCCCTTCAACCTGGCTTGAGGAGAAGTGGCAGCAATTGTTGAAAGCAATCCCGATTTATATAACTTGTGAAGGTAGGTATAACATGGTGATGATATACCACTTTAAATTGATTAACCATTTCACTGGCAGGAGCCCACTGAACCTACCTTTCTACCTACACAAGATCCTAACCAAAATTGCCCATCAGGTCAAATCCCAGCCCACCAAAATTGCAGGAAGGCTATCCCATTATGGCCTGATAAAGCTCATTGTCCAAGAACCAATGCAAATAAGAAACATAGCATGGACATACTTCTTATTTTGGAATGAGTTTGAGACAAGCTTGAAACCAAAAGACAAAGGAAAGTCTCCTTCAAAGAAGTCCACCACTCTTGGAAGTGGTAAGAGGAAGAGGAGGGCCATCTCTCCATTGGCAGTGGATCGGGCCTCTCCAACTTCTAAGAACAACAAAGCCAAGAGAAATCTGGATTTTAGTGGAAAGGAGGAGGAGGCTCCAACAAAAGGTAAAAATATACTCAACCTACCTTACTCAAACTCTGAAGAAGAAGAGGAGCAGGAATTTGACCTAACAAAGCAGGTTATATCAGAACATGAGGAGTTTCCCTCACCTGCACCAAGGGAGGGTCAAGATGAACCAATGGCAAAATCTTCCTCTAGTAAACCTAGGTCCCAAAGAATCAACCAGCTATTAGGGAAAGTACATGAACTAGAGGTATTAGAAAGAGAAATCAAAAGGACTAATGCAAGATTAACCAAAATAAATATTGAATTTCATGATTCTCTTCTAGAAATGAGAGGGATGTATATCCTGCTGCAAAAAGAAATCTGAGATTAATGAAAGACAACTCCAGGTTATATAGGATGATTAGACTATCGAGGTTGCACACAAAGGATTCAAACCCTAAAACACACCTTGCATTGGAAACCCTAGCAGAGGCAGCAATAAGCCTTCAGGATCCGGAGGCAGCCCATGATGTTGTTGTTATTCCAAACCCTATGCAGGTTGAAGAAGTACCAGAAGGTCAGAAGTGAAGCTGTAAAAGGTTGATTAAAAGACTAATTAATTTTTTTAGAAACAGAGCTTTCAGTGGCTTAGGAGAATGCAGTAGTTCTTCATTAGCCACTGAAAGCAGAGCTTTCGACAGCTTACAGACCCATAATTTTGTTTTCTTAGCCACCGAAAGCACAGAACAGTGCAGAAAGACATGCTTCCACATAGAACCAATTTTGATTGATCCAAACACCTCAGGTATGAGTTATGAAGTTGAATATTAATTAAAGGTACTAATAGATTGGGTTTATTCTAGTTTTGAAGGTGCCAACGAGGTGAAATGGGTCACAAACCCTACCTACTTTTGACAAACCGTGACTTATCTATCAGATAACAGGGCCTAGTTTTACTTCAGTGATCACTGCAGTTATTAAATAGTTCAAGGAGTGAACAAGTATTAGAGTTATATAGAGTAGCACTTAAGTTAGGGTTTTTGACCTAATTTTTGCAAAAATAGTTATGTTATATATTTTTAGTAAATTCGATCCAACTTTTCAGGATCTGAAATAAATTTTGTAAAGGCTATAAATCCTGTGACTAATGTTGAAGCAAGGGTTTGACTTCAGAGACTTTTAGACCCTTATTGTTATCAAGCTTCTCATGTTATTCGTCATTTAATATAAGCTCTTTTGCCATTATATGTTCAAGTTCCACCTCTTTTATGTTCTGTACTTGTGCTTAGATGTCTGATTCAAGTTTATTCTTTTTTCTAATACTAGATAGTTGTCATCCTATCTCTGTGTTGATGAGTTTAAATGCAAGTATCGTTCCTTGTTATGATTAGCCATTCATATGTGATTGCTTTATATATGAATATGCCAGCATAGTGAGTTGTTCATTTAGTCACCTTATTATCAACCTTATGAACATTGATAGTTAGAATCCTTATCTTTTTTTATTGAGTTTTATGCATGTCTTGAGTGAGTGAGGTATTATAGGTCATCTGAATTGATCCATTTAGAAAACCATTGAAGAAACATTGAAGTTACCATGCATCCTCGAGCTACAACCTAGAGGAGTTTCCTGGACAGCTAACAAAGGGGATTGATTATGAAGAGAAATTTTCTCCAGTAGTAAGGTACACTTCCATCAGAACCATATTCATGGAAATTGCTTCCATGATGAAGTGGGATCTACACCAGATGGATGTAAAGGCATCCTTCCTGAATGGTGTGATTGAGGAAGAGGTATACATCGCACAACCACAAGGATTTGAATTCGAAGACATAGTGACTCATGTATGTAAGTTGAAAAAGGCTATGTATGGACTGAAGCAAGCTCCTAGAGCTTGGTATGGAATAATAGATAGCTTCTTGACAAGATTCGTCTTTACCAAAAGTAAATATGATCCTAACCTTTACATGAAGGTTATGGATGATGAACCTGCCATACTATTGTTGTATGTGGATGATCTATTTCTCATAGGAGATGAGAAACACATTACAAATTGCAAGAAGAAGCTAGCTGGAGAATTCAAGATGAAAGATCTTGGATTGACGCACTATTTCCTCAGGCTGGAAATCTGGCAGAGTCTAGAAGGAATCTTTCTGAACCAAGGAAAATATGTAGTGGAAATATTGAAAAGATTTGATATGTTGGATTGTAAAGCCATGGCCACACCCATGGATACCAACCTAAAGCTATTATCTAATGAATCATCAAAGTTATTGGATGTGACTCAATATAGATAGATTATTGGGTCATTCATGTATCTGAAGAATACAAGGCCAAATATATTCTTTGTTGTGAACACCTTGATTCAGTATTTAGTTAAACCTAGATGGTTTCACCTGATAGTTGCAAAGCATGTGATGAGGTACCTAAAGGGTACCATATATTTTGGACTATAATATGATAGAGATCAAGACTACAGATTGTATGGATATACGGATTCAGATTGGGCAAGAAGTGTCACAGATAGAAAGAGCACCTCAGGTGGATGTTATTGTCTTAGATCCGCCATGATCTCATGGTCTATTAAGAAACATTCTAGTTTTTCTCTTAGCATGATTGAAACATAGTACATAGCAGCTTGCTCCACTAGTTGTGAAGCGATATGGCTTAAGAAAATGATGTCAGGTCTATTTGACATGGATTTGGACACCATAATGATTCCATGTGACAACCAACGTTGCATAAAGATGACAGAGAATCATGTGTTCCATGATAAATCAAAGCACATGTAAATATGATATTTTTATATAACGGATATGATACATAAGGGAACTATAAAACTCCAATATGTGAGTACCAATGAGCAAGTTATTGATGTGTTGACCAAGACTCTATTTTGAGTAAAGTTTGAATACTTCCATGACAAGCTTGGTGTAGTCCAAAAATACTTTCCTCACAAGGAGTAATAGTGATGATGCTACAAACTCTCCTTGCAAGGAGGAACGATGATGATATGGACCCTTCTCAGAAAGGAGGGACAGGTCAAAGATATGGAATCTCCTCAGAAAGGTGGAACATGTCAAAGATATGGACCCTCCTCATAAATAAATAACAGGTCAAAGATATGAACCCTCCTCAGACAAAGGGGGAGCACGTTGATGATATGGATCCTCCTTGGAAAGGGGGAGTGATGATGAGACTGTCATTGATGATGGGATAGAAGTGATGCTCCAGTACAAAAGAGGCCAAGTGCGCCTGTAGATGTTGATGATTTCCGCCATTCACTCATGAACAACAATATCCTCTTTTGAGGATGGTCTTGTGGACAATAACACTCTTCTCTTGAGAGTGGTCCTTACTAGTTGAGGATGATCATGTAGACAATACTCTCGCATGGAGAGTGTACCTACATTCATTTGTAGATGTTGTAGTATAACACTCAGTTGGATTGGTCCTATCCTTACAAATCTAATGATGGTCTACGTTGAGTCTTTCATTCAGTTGCAGATGATAGGCACTACATTCACGTGCAGACGATATCTGCAGTTGCAGACGATACTCTTACATGGAGAGTGTGCCTACATTCATTTTTAGATGCCATAGAATAACACTCACTTGAGAGTTCCCCTATATATAAATATGAGGACGCTCTATGGTATGGTCCTGCATTCAGTTGTGGATGACAAGTCCTGCATTCACGTGCAGATGATATCTGAAGTAGCAGACGATACTCTCGCATGGAGAGTGTTCCAACATTCACATGTAGATGTCATAGTATAACACTCTCTTGGAGTGGTCCTAGCCTTAACAAGATAAGTATGGTCTACGTTGAGTCTTGCATTCAATTGCAGACAATAGGTCCTGGATGCATTTGCAAACGAGATCTACATTCAGTTGTAGACAATATGGTCCTACATTCATTTACAGACGATTAATTTGGTCGATACTATGGACCCTCCTCGTTAAGGGGGAGTAGGTTGATGAGGATTGCATCATCCTTGAACCTATGTCCTAAAGTGATAGGGATTGATCATCCTACAAATATATCATGTGTACTGCAGGTAGTGCTGCGGAAAAGGATCGAGAAGATTGAAGTGTTGTTGGAAAGGATCGAGAAGATCGAAGTGCTACTGCAAAGAATCGAGACAATCAAAATGTTGCTGCAAACGATTGAGAAGATAGAATTGTTGCTGTAAAGGATTGAGAAGATCGAAGTACTGCTGCAAAGGATCAAGAATATCGAAGTGTTGCTACAAAGGATCGAGAAGATTGAAGTGTTGCTGCAAAGGATCGATAAGATCGAAGTACTGTTGCAAAGGATCGAGAGGATCGAAGTGTTGCTACAAATAATCAAGAAGATCGAAGTGCTACTACAAGGGATCGAAATATCAAAGTATTGTTGTAAAGGATCAAGTGATCAAGTGTTGTAGAAGATGAAGACTCGGTGTTGTAGAAGATTATGTTTTAGTACTGAAGACATTGAAGATATTCCAGTAACTATTCTAGTTGTTGATGATTGTTGAAAACTTCCTATGACGTATTAATGTATTACCTTGATACTATTGAATATTCTCTCTCTCGTTATTCATATAGTTGATAATGTTGTTTTCAGAAGAATACCCTTCTCGTTAAGGGGGAGTGTTGAAATATTGTAACTTCAAAGGATATTCTAAATGTATTCTACTGATGTACCCCAAGGGAGATGTATTATTCCATCGTCGAGATGTTACTATTGTAATTGGTCATCATAGAGTCATGAGGAAAATCCTCCATTATAAGTCAGGTCAATAGTACCCTATTGAATATAATATAATACTTTTTTTTTATTTCCTAAGTGAAGTCGGCCTAGATAGTTTAGTGGGGATGACTTGTTAGGTCAAATGTCAAGTGACAAAAAGAGTATAAATAGAGCAGTTGTGTTCCTCATTTCAACATAGACTCACACTAGAGTATTGCACATATGAGAGAGAGAGAAACATACCATCAAGGAGGACGATTACCTTTTTTAGGGTTTTATCTTATACATCTTATATAAAGGAAATTTTCTTGGGTTTTCTTCCCCTTGAGAGGGTTTCTCGGGATAAATCTGTGTCTATATTGTGATTGTGTTTCTTTCAGTGATTCTGCATATGCTACTGTTGTGGATTTGTATTAGAAACTAATGATATCTATCTAACCATACGAAATATTAACAAGCAGAACCTCCCTAATCATCCCACCCAAATAACCAACAAGGGTAGGGAACAAGACAGAGAGGTAGGAACCAATGAAACAACCAACCTCAAGGGGGTGGTCAACAACCCAACCCCCCTAACTACAACAAATCTAATGCCCATACACAAAACCCCCATCGTCTACCTAGACCTAGAAAGAACCCTCATTTACAGACTAACCATATGTGTACCATTTTTATGTTTATGTCCATTATACACACCAGTGCCCCCAAATGCATTGAGTTCACCATTTATTACAAGCCAAAAATCAACGTGAAACCAATGTTGTTGCTTCAACATAGCTAAACCCAGCACCAAAATTCCCTCCACCTATGGTGATGCAGAAGTCGTTACCAAATCAAGGAATGGTTGCAGCCCAACCATGGGTACAACAAAATACCGCAACCACTTTTGTGGGTCAACCCATCGATCATGGTATCCATAATCTTATGAAATTGTCATCTGATGTCAACTTACAGACTCGACAAAACTAGTATGGCTCCACCACAGAAATTGTTAATCCCTCCATGACATCTACCTACACCGCTATTGATATGTCAACACATATTTTGCAACCCCCTAGGGATGGGAAAGAAAAATTCCCTAGGTTCCCTTTGTTTCATGTTGCAAACAACCCTACTACTAGAGCCACTCTTAATTACAGTATCGTTGATGACTTGGCCCTATCTCCCTCTTCCATGACCGCTCTGAAGTCATGAGAAGTTGTCCTTCGCAACACAAAGCCTTGTTATCTTCTCTAGGTGTTGTAGACCCCTCTTATTCCAAGTTGATCACTTTTGACTTAGATCAAGGATAACCTCAAATGCCATCATCTGAAGCCTTCCAGGTTCTAGTCACCATTTGGAATTTGGTCATTCATTGATGAGGGTGCATCCACTTGTGTTATGCCAACCTTTGTTTGGAAGAAGCTCGGATCCCCAACCCTTTAAACCTCAACTATCGCCCTTCGTGCTTACGATAGTCGTGCTTCCAAACCACAAGGATTTCTCACGAATGTCCCCATTGAGTTGGACAGAAAAAACATGTTGATTAACATCAAGTTTGTGAATGTGCAACTAGATTACAACCTCCTCCTTGGACGTAGTTACATGTACACAATGCGAGTCATTTCTTCTATCGTCTTTCAACTCCTGATGTTCCCCCATGATGGGGAGATTGTGAATATAGACCAATTAAAGTACTACGATCCTAAAGGACCAGCCTCTACAGAGCATTTCCTCCCTACCATCGACAACATATCCATCCCCTGCATGTCTGTCATTGGTCCTGACTTGTTTACCAATGCCCCTTTTATGAACACCTTTTTGTCCCTCCCACTGCCTCCCTCTACAACTAACATATCATATTTTTGCACCATCACATCCATTAACATTCTGATCTCATCACAACCTTATCCGCAACCCCAACTGCAAACTACGAGGAATTATTAGGGTTCATTTCCCATACACATGATTCCATTTCTCTTTCCACCTTCTTGAATTTTGAGTAAACCAGTAATGGTTACGCTCAACCTTCCAGGATTCACTTTGGGTATTCTAGTGTGGTACCTTGATCCACCCAACTCCACCCTGACACCACAAATTGTGTTGACACTAGTCCAACCTAATGAGACAGTGTCACACCCACCTCCTTGTACACAACCATCTGTTTCTGCATCTACTCCTACACCCCCTCCTCTAATGAAGACTGGGGAAAAGGAAGCCAAAGCCCCGACATAACCACATCCACCTCCTACTTGTGCTTTATGTGATGCCCTCAACCATGTGATGCAAAATTGTCCCAATTTTTTATTCCTTCGCACCCACATGCGCACAATAAGTGAGACTAATGATTCTCTAGTTGTCAACATACCAACCATCCCTACGATTAAGAACAAATCACTACAAACAAACCACTCGTGCATAGTTTGTGGTCTATACAGTCATTATTCCCATCATTGCCCAAACCTGCCCAAGTACCACTCTCTCCTCATGGCTCTTCACAAGAACTTCCATGAGTCTGAAATCACTGTCCTCGAGGAAACCCACCCTCTGAACTCTTCCTCGAACACCAACAACACCATTTATATGATCTCCACTTCCAATCGTCCTTCCCATTCCTTGATTGTGGAAGATCCCTCTGATCTATCTCGACACCACTTTCATGATGGCAAAGATATCCTTGAAACCACCACCAGTTTTATGCCGTTCCATTTAGTCCACGATGTGGATTTAGTTCTTCCCATTGAATTCTAGATTCTATCAATTCACCTTTCCTTCAAGCTTCTACCTGATATTTCACCATTGGAAAAGCGCCTACTTATGCTTGAACAAACCAATGAGGACCATCTCGCTACTCTCTAAATGATTGAAGTGACTAAGACCCGGTCGAAGTCCCATTATGACTCCCACGTCCACCCACACACCTTTAATGAGGGGAACCTTGTCCTCATCTTGATCAAGCGAATGATAAGATTGGAAAATGGAAGATTGAATCCATCTGGTAAGGCCCTTATGTCATCCATCGACGTCTTAGAAAGGGGGCATATCTCCTCATTGAATTCAACGGTCACCTCTTGAAGAATTCTTGCAATGGTATATACCTCAAGGGATTATAGGCCTAAGTTGACCAAATGGCATACCCTTGTATCATAGTTTTTACTTCTTGTTTTGCATCATTTTTACGACAAGTCTCACAGTTTGTTTCCTTGGTTGTTCTAGATGGATCCTTCCTTTTCCTCCTATGTTGGATTCACTGATGGCACAAGTAGATGGTCTCCTAATCTCACCTTGGTTGTGTGGGTCGTTCATTCCCTGTCACATGAGTTGATCCATATCGATGGAATGTGTGTTGGTGTTGCTACCAACAACCAGGATGAGTACGGCGGTGTTGTTGGTATCCTAACCGCCACCCTTCACTTGGGTATTCGCCACCTTGAAGTCTTCGTATACTCCCAGCTACTTGTCACCCAATTGAATAAGTACTACCAGGTACACGATCCCTGCATCTATAGAAATTTCATGTGCACTAGACACGTGGTTAGACATTTCGAATCCATTTCATTCATGCATGTTTCTAAAAGTCTCAATAGTGTACCAAACCAAATGGTTAATAACGTTCTAGAGTGGCACATCAATCATCACATATAGAAAAAAAATTGCATCATGCATCATCATATAGTCATGCATACATATGTCATATACATCATATAGGCATAGTCATCATCATAACAAGAGACTCATCAAACAAATAAAAATACAAAAATATGCATCCATGTGCATTCATTAGAGGAAATTTTGCGTCTAAAATGAACCTTATAAGAAAATGACCCGACAATAAATTCTTGTGATTTGGAATTCAAGAACCAATAGAATTTCAAGAAAAGGAGTCAACCATAATGGTTGAATTGACATATTTGTCATAAAAAAAACTATTTTTTTGTTCGTATTTTCAACATATCTCCCTATGTTTTTAATCAAATTTCGATCGGGAAGGCTTGTCAGATGCAAAATTAAATTCCACATCCAATGAGCACCCACAATGCATACTTTTGACGGACTTTGCTGCCCCAAAAATAAGAAATACCTGAAAAACATGATGTTGCCATCATCATCACGTAATGTCTTTTTAGGTATTTCTTGTTTTTGGGTAGCGGGGTCTGTCAAAAGTATGCAGTGTGGGTGGGTACTCGTTGGATGCATAATTTAATTCTGCATTCAATGAGCCCTCCTGATCAAAATTTGAGTAAAAACGCAGGGAGATATGTTGAAAATACAAACAAAAAAGTAGTTTTTTTCTTTCTTCCTCCAAAATTAATAAATATTATTTTATTATTGTAACTATTATTTTATTATTTTCCTTAAGAGGCCCATTTTAAACCTCAAATTTCCTCTAATGCATATAATAATATCCTAATCAATACAAAAAAGAGAATCTCGACAACCTTTCTCCTCATACATATAAATACAAAATTCCCCATGCTCAAATACATTGGGGGAAGCATCACAAGTTGCTAGTCCGAGTCATCCTCCTTTGACTCTATTTTATATTCAATTTCTTCCTCCTCATCTGAGCTCAACTCCTCCATTGGCACATCTCCCTCTGTCGCTTCTTTGACACAGTCAATAGCAATAGTGATCCTCCTCATCAAACAAATCCACTCCAGAGAGACTCTATAGCATGTGGGGATTAGATCATCGTCCAAGAACCACCACCCATTATCGATGACCCCCTCTAGTAGCCTTTCCATGTCTAGTCACGGTGAGGCTAACGTAGAACTCCATCACTTCCTCTTCTCATCAGCGGGTGGATCTAACCCCTCCACTCTTCCCATGCATCGTTGGTATCCCGCTGTTGAGGCCTGGAAAATCGCAGGAAACAACAGCAAGGGATTCTCCCTAGTAAACGTTCCCAACTAGCCCGTTACTATTTGGTATGGGGAATCTGTCTGGTTTATGATCCGGCTACCGTAGGTCAAAGTAACCAAAATAAAAAGTTTTACTGGTTGCAGCCCGGTCGACCGTGTATGTTTTAGTTTTTATGTTTAAGTATGAGATGCAAGTACTTATCTAAGAAAGCAAATTGATAGAGAATACGAGGAGGGTCACAATGTGATGCGTAGGTTCTTACCTCTCGTCTTAACTCTCTCGCATCTAAATCACACACAACGAGACATTAAAACTAACTATCTAACCTATCCCTAGGGAGCAAGATTATCATTCATCAATGAGTAATGTGTTTTGCGCATGCATTAAGAAAAATCACATATATATGTTACTTATTTCATAATACATGAGCATTTATAGATATATGAACAACCAGATAGCAAATTGTTTATGAACAACATTCATTACTCATAGTGGAAATTTCATAGAATAAACTAGAGAGCATTCATACAAGAACATAGGTTCAAAGAGTTAGAACGATCTCACGGTTAATGGACACAAAGCTGAAAATGAAATAGTTCACATTCAACACATCCATGGCACAGCATTTGAAAAGTTCC
Source organism: Pseudotsuga menziesii (assembly GCA_001517045.1). NCBI lineage: Eukaryota > Viridiplantae > Streptophyta > Pinopsida > Pinales > Pinaceae > Pseudotsuga > Pseudotsuga menziesii. The sequence continues at coordinate 186,822 of LPNX010117933.1, forward strand.
AACAAGCTTTCTCCAACAGGAAAATTGTAATTCTTATTGCAAAAGGAAATAGTTCTTCTTACAACAGGTTCTCACAAGTCTCAAAGGAAAAAGTCCCTTTATTATGTCTAATTCTCCTATACTTATACTACAAGCAAAACTCTTAGGCTACCCCTCGGTAACCTTTGGGCTCCCCCAACCGTTTAAATCTCACAATTTTGTCCTTTGGTGAGTGCTCATGATTCATACAAACGTTACATTTCAGATTTACGATTTAAGAGCACTTTTATGAAAAGGGACCGACTCGGTAACTGACGAAATTTTCCAAGCCTGGGCCTTTGCTTCTATTTATTATGCTCAGTAATCCATTTCTCCCTTGCTAGATCCTGTTGAACTTAAACCTGACTTTCTTCTTCTCTATCCTCATCCCTGCTTCTGCATTTTCTTTCTCTTTTGTCTTCTAGACTTGTCTTCTCTACAGCAGCAATAACCCTGTCATGAATAACTAGTCCTTACATCGCTTAGCATTTGACAAAGTAACACAAATTGTATCAATACATGCATTCTGTGAAATGAACTATAAAAAAATCTAAAGTATGAAAAGATAAGGAAAAGAGAATCCTGTAAGCTGGGCCTGGAAATCCTCTAAATCCACTGTCCAAACTAAAAACACAAGTTCGAAAAAAATACTTTTATCTCAATCCAAGCCGCATCTGGACCAATTCGACATCCTCCGATGAAAGCATGAAGAATGACAAAGTAACCACCATTCCTTAAAACACCAAACCCCCAAACTGCGCTCTTCATCTCAGAAACCTTGACTCGACCAGCGCCCATGGGAAAACTCCGCCATCCCATAAAATAGAGTGACAACACAACAAACGGCGGGAAAACCCTACCGATAGTCGAAAGAAAAAAACACTAAGCATCGTAGGATCAGTTCAATGAGGAGCCGCAACGGCGAGTGACAGACAAACTCTGGTCTCTGCAATGTCGACGAGAAAAAACACTAAGTGTCGCATTGGACCTCGAAACCACTACAACATCAGACGACTAGTTCAATGAGGAGCCGTAATGGCGGAAGTCACATGGACTAAGGGTTCCGCGGAAATAGAAAATATCGGCAAAAAATCATAACAAAACATCGATGAACAGAAAACTCGGAGGACCGCAAATCGGAGAAGCAAACGACTAGTCCTTTGATCAAATGTCAAACACAATCTCGACAGCGAAAGAAAGAAAATCATTTAAAACAAAAACCCGCGGAATCGGCAAATACATGGGCTTTCTTCGGGGTGCTTGCAATTTGCCATACGAAACGGCGACAATGCACAGGACTAAAGCTCTGATAGTGATAAAATAGAAAACACCGATAATCAATTTTTTTTGAAAAAATAAACAAAGGAGATAAAAAAAGCATCGATGAAAAACATGACTGTCCGTCAGGACATTCATAAGTTAGCTTCCGCAACAACGGCTGCATAGAGGACTACGGCCCCGATGCACTGTTCAATAAACTTCCGAAAGCTAAATTATTAACAAATCAAAACTTCAAGTTCAAGTCAAGAGCATCCGCAGACAAAAGAGAGTCATTCAACCTCCAAAAATGATAAATAATGTACCTCAATTCAACCTCAAAAGATCCAAATGTAGCAAAATAAAACAAAGTTCAGCAATCCAAAACAAATCCAAGCAAGATACGATTAAAAGGAGGGTCCAAAATGTTTAGAAAATTTGGGAAATTGTTGCAGCTGCAACAATTGGCGACTACCTGGTGAACCTAGATCTCTGAACAATTTTTTCCTTAAGTAAAAGGCTGTTTGACAATAAAACCAACATGTTGAATTCTTCTAGATGTTTGGATTTCCCAAATGGAAACTGTATGTACTTTTAACCATTGATGATAGCCCAATTTAGGAAAATGGAAACCAAGATTTCAAAGTCCAGATAACTCTTTTGAGGCCAGGAATATGAGTTTCATATTTTACCTCTGTCTTCGGGTAGCTTCCAGCTTGGACACCACAGGATTGTAACATATGGTAAATAGAAATATTCATTTGTCCCTCACTCCCATGCCATTTTGCACTTTTGGACTTTTTTGTCCTTTTATGAGTCCTCCTGCATGCCTTTCTTTCTAAATTTTATTCAAGCTCCTCTATCCATAGTGTCCTTTTGTGTGAGAGATGTATTTAATTTTCAGCTCATGGACAGAGAAGAACTTTGGCAATTTTGTACTTATATGATTCAGTACTTTGTTTTGATACATATTGCTTTCATAGGAGTTTTTTTACTCTTATTTGCATTTTGGCTTTCAATTCTTGGCATGGGATCATTTATATATAATATACTATTTACCCTGCTTCCTTTCCATGGGTCTTTTGATGTCACCCCCTAGGACATTTTTAAATGTGAGATGGATGGAGCCTCGAAATAGTATTCCAGACCTTTTGATCCTAAGTTATTTTACAAGGATTAAGTAGGACTTCAATGTGTTCATAGCCATTCAGGAAAACTGCTAAACTAGAAGAAATTCTTTCAGATAAAACAATAGTACACAGTCTTACACTCAAGGACTTTAGTTAATCCAAAATTCTGATGCCCTCCATGCAACCAAAAGTTTGCCTCTTTTATTGAAATCAATCAAAATCTAAACTAAAAACAAGCAGAAATAAAATAAATCAAACATACAACAAAATTAGTTTATTTATGTACAAAACAAAAAACAAAAATCAGGAAAAATAAGGTTTGAGAACTAAACCATTAATCGGTAAGTTCTCTTCCCAGCCCTGTAAATCTTGCAATTTGTAGGTTGAGGGGCCAAGTTTTGCTGCAATCTGAAAAGGGCCTACCCATAACTATTGAAACTTCGTGTGTTTCCCCTTTTCATCATGCGGGTGATCCCACTTAAGAACCAGGTCTCCCACCTCAAATTCCTTTTTTCCAGCTTTGTGCTTATCAAACCACCTTTTAACTACTTCCTATTGTTGCTCAAAACGTTCTTTGGCCCTAGACCTAGGCTCTTCCGCCTTAAAAATATTATAGATTCTAATTTGTAGGATTTCGTTATTTGTGCCTCTAGACTCTTGAGCTATTATGGAAGATGGTAGCATAATGTTAGGAGGAAGTATAGCCTCTTTTCCATAAACAAGGGTATACGGTGACACACCTAAGGAATTCTTGGGTGTGACCCTATCATCCCAAAGAGCGTTCAGTAATGCTAAATGCCAACTTTTCTAGTTTTCTATCACAGTATTTTGTAAGATCCTAATCAGATTCTTGTTGGTAGATTCTGCCAAACCATTTCCTTGTGGGTAATAGTTCGCAGAATAATGCAACTTAATTCCTCTTTCATGAGCAAATGCAGTTAATCTAATAGAAGAAAATTAAGTAGCATTATTGAAAACCAGGGAAATTGGAACCCCAAACCTGGTCATAATATGATCTTTCAAGAAATCCATGACCGCATCTTCATTGACTTTACGTAACGGAATGGCCTTGACTCATTTAGTGAAGTAGTCAATTGCCGTTAAAATATATTTGTGCTGCAAGGAAGAATTTGGTTTTATTTCTCCAATGATATCAATCCCCCACTTCTCAAATGGTTCTGTTATCATTACAGGATTCACTGGTCCTACTGCTTTGGCTTGTCTTCCCCCACACCTCTGGCAGATATCACACTTTATAACATGGGCATGCGCATCCTTGAATAGCGTGGGCCAATAGTACCCGGCTCTGAGAATCTTGTGAGCTGTCGTATCTCCAGAAAAATGACCTCCAGCAGGCCCATCATGTAACTCTATTATAATCTTTTTTGCGTCTTCTTTCTCTAAGCATCTGAGAAGGACTCCATCATAAATCTTCTTGAATAAATTCCATCAATGATCTGATACGCAGCTGATTTAAGGCACAATGCTCTTCGCTGTTTGGAAATCCAATGTTCTGGAAACAATCCTTCCTAAAGGTAATGAACAAGATCTAGATACTAGGAATTTGGAGCTGTGAAAAGAGGACATACATCCATCATATGTAATTCAGCTTCATTTTCCCAATTGTTTTCTTCATTGTTTTTACCTTCAGCCATTAATTTGCACAGTCCTTTCCCTTTAACTATGGACGCTGTTTTTAATTTGAGATCATATTCTTGCAAAGTTGTTACCCAGTTGCCTCTTCTTTCTCCTAACTCCTTTTGTACAAAAAGAGACCTTACAACTGGGTGTGGAACTATTACCTTCGTCCGGTTCTTAAGTATGTACGACTTAAATTATTTTACCGCTTCCAAGACTGCATAATCTTGTTTATCCATAGCTGGGTAATTCAATTCACCCCCTATAGACCAGCGCTCATAAATGATATGGCGTACTCATTTCCCCCATCTTCCTTCTGTTGTAGCTGCAACTTTTCCCAAATTTCTCAAATTTTGGACCCTCCTTGTTGATTTTGTTGAAGGACATTTGTTCCCACTCCGTTGCGCGTTTGGATTGTTTGAGGCCAGTTTTTCTTGCTTTTCGGGAATTCATTTGGGTCTGCGAATGTTTTGGACTGTAGGACTTAGCAGGTTTTATGATGATTTTATCGTTGCCGAGGTTTGGATGAGGTTTAAAATGGGATTTTCAATTACCATTTTTTTGGAGGTCAGTTAGACATTGCACAGATAATTAGAGCCTTTTGCTGATCCCGCGTTTTATTGTTGAAAAAAGACCTCACTTTGTGATTTTTCAGAAGGTGTTATGAATTTGATCGAAGGTCAAAGGCTGATTGAGGTCTGCCATTGCGGCCCTAGAGTAGACTAACTACCCGTCCTTTCACCGATGTCCTATTTTATGTTTCTTCGATGTTGACTAGTATACAGATTTTCTTATCCGTTTAACTTCCATCATTGTGGCTGTGTAGTGCACTAACTATCCAATGCTTCATAGGATCTGACCCCCGAAATTTTATCATGCCTTTTTTTGGTTTGTGTTCTAGAACCCCTAGATTGTAGGTCTCCCGCCGTTGCGGTTGCATAGCTCACTAACCGACCGATGTCAAGTGTTCCAATTCACCGATGGGGGTTTTTATATGCCCGTTTTCCCACCGATTGTTATGAGCTTGTAACTGTTTTCGTAAATGACTGGTGTGCCTTGTTTTTTCAGGTTGAAATTTTCACATGAAAATCCAACTCCGGTTTTCTTTTCTTTCAGCACTCATTTTATTGGTATTATGGTTCATGTTTATCGAAGATAGTCAGAACAAATAATGATTTTTCGTTTGATATTAGACAAGGGAGATTTTCTCAGATCCCTTTGAAGATTATTGCGACAAAGAAGATGCAGTTGGAAGACAAAGCATGTTAAAGCATAAGGCAACAGAGTTGTTGCTTGAGGAAGAAAATAATAAGGGTTTGAAGAGGGACTGAGGTATGGTAGAGCGTAATCATTAAGGAGCAAAGGCCCGGGCTTGGGCGGTTTTCCAGTTACCTAGCTATGCCCATTTTTTATAAAAGTATTTATTTGAAATGTAACGTTGAATTATGAGCATTTGCAAAATGACAAGACTGGAGATTCAAATGGTTGTGGGGAAACCGAAAGGTTTTGAGATGGTTCTTGTATAAATATAGGAAGGAGATAGGGAGAAGGGGCTTTTTCCCAGTGAGACTTGTGAACTACTTGTTGTAAGAGGAACTATTTCGTTTTGCAATAATAAAATTACAATTTTGCCTGTTGGAGAAAGTGTTGTGTGGAATGTTCGAATGTGATGAAATGAACAATGTTGAAGGGGAACTATTTCATTTTCAGATATGTTTCATTAACTGTGAGATCGTTCTAACTTTCTGAACCTATGTTCTTATATGAATGTTCTCTGGTTTATTTTGTTATAATTGCCACTATGAGTAATGAATGTTTTAACAGACGACGAGCTATCTTGTTGTGCATATCTTTATTCATGTTTATGTGTTTTGATTCTAAGAACAACTATCTGTGATTTATCTTAACGCATGAACAATAATACATTACTCATTAATTGATAATCTTTCTCCCTAGGGACATCTTAGTTAATCTTGTTTTTTTTTATTTGTGTGATTTGGATGCGAGAGAGTCTAAGATGAGAGGTAAGAACCTGTGCATCACATTGTGACCACTCCTCATAATACTTTATCGATATGCATCTTAGATAAGCACTTGCACATCATACTTAAAGTCAAAATTCCAAAATATACATGGTGGACCGGGCCACACCGGTAAAACCCTTTGTTTTTGTTACTTGACTTACGGTAGCCGGACTACAAACTGGATGGGTTCCCCATACCAAATAGTCACGGGCTACTTGGGAACGTTGACTGGGGAGAATCCCTTGCTGTTGTTGCCTGCGAATTTCCATGCCTCAACAATTTCTGGTGCTAGAAGGAGGGCCACCAGTGCATGGATGTCCAGGGAAATCCATTTCCTCGGAGTTACTCCACCAGTGATAGTTTTGAAAGCAGTTTATTTCCTAATCCAAATACTAAAGAGAATAGAGAACATTTGTTTTCTGTAGACAACCAAGTTGTTAATGATATAAGAAGACACACATGAGCCTATGTAAAGAGTATTGGAGGATTACCTACTATCCTTGATTTACCCCGAAGAGAATACAAGAAGAAAGATTGTCCCATCTTGGAAGATTTAGTGTTGGTTGGAGATTTGGAAGAGTTAGTAGAAGTAGCATTACAGGAAGTTGTTCAGCCTCTGAATCAAGTAGGCCCAAACACACCTTATTGTTCTCCTATGCATACTCCCATTCCTTCACCTCCTCACTCTCCACCCAAACTCATGGCAGGCATAAATGCAAATCAGCCACTTAACCCACCAAATCCACCACCTGCTTGGAAAGCCCAATCACCCCTGAACTTAACACCTCCGTTGCATGACTTACCTCAAGCTTTTGAGAAGATGCTGCCCAAGTTTGATCCAAATGAGAAGATGTTAGTAGATGACCATTTACAAATTTTATATTTGGCAATATAAGGATTAAGGGCTGGGGAACATGAGGATGTAGTTTGTAGAATTTTTTCGCATACCCTTAAAGGAGCAGTAACATCATGGTATTTTGGTTTTCCTGCAAACTCTATCCCAGACTGGGATACCTTTGAAAGGTTTTTTAGAATTAAATATGCAACCCAAAAAACTCATGCGGCTCTCATGAAAGGACTGTGCACTTTAAAGAAAGAAAGAAAAGAGAAGGTACATAGTTTTACCCAAAGAATTGCAGCTTATCTTAAGAATTTTTCTGAAACTGACAAACCCTTAGATAAAGTTCTAATTAAGTATTATACTTCAACTCTAGGGCCTGATTTGGCCATGTTTGCCAAAATGAAAGCCAAACCTACGCTAGCAGAGACTTATGAAGAAGCGAAGAGAGTAGAGGCTGAAAAGGAAAGCATCAAATATTATCCTGAGCAGTTAGGAGAAAAAAATGTTGGGAGAAAAGATTTGTTATTTACTAAGCCTAAAGAGGAGAAATCACCTGATTTTGAAGGAATGGAAAAGATGATGCAGAAACTCTCTAACAGAATAATAGACTTGGAAAAGGAAAAGGAATCCCAGAAGTTTTATAAGACTCATTACAAGAAAAGGGAGTATAACAATCAATCCCAACCCCCTCCGCATAAACCTGCATCGATGAACTTAACGGAGGTGGGGATGGATAACTTTTGCACTTTTCACCAACAACCCCATTCTAAAAAGAATTGTCCTCAATGGATAAATTCAATGACGTTGGTAATGAATCAGTTGTTGGATTCCAAATTAACCGAGGATAATGATGAAGAGGGAAAAGACAACAATAAATCAACAAAAAAACAAGAGGATGATGCCATGGTTTTATGGAACTGTGTATCATTGTTTGATACCGAAGAAGAAAAGGATCCAAGACATTAAGATATCTTGGAAACAAATGTGACGACGAGGAGCCAAGGGTTGATTAAAGAAAACAGTCGTATGCTCTCAAAGATTAAGAGACTTCAAAAGAATGTAAAGAAATTTCAAAAAAACACCTCTGCTAATAAAATTCCAGAATTTATCACCACCAGTCAAAATCTAAAACAGATCAACATGCCTACTAATCCCATTGAAGAGAAGATCAATAATGTTAAAAAAAATCTCACAGAACATAAGATGGATTATGACATCATGGAGGATATCAAAAAGGTAAGAGCAAATATCTCGTTATTTGAGATGTGCAATGTGCCGCAGTAGAAAGAAAAGTTATTGAAAGCACTTGAAATATCAGAGGAGAAGCTTCCCAGTGACAATCAGCCCCAAGAAGAAGAAATTGGTGAAGCAAGTGTGGGAGGTAAGCCTAAATGCAAGACTCCACCTTTTCTCCTTACTTTTGAAATTTTCAACCACAACGTGCACAATTGTCTGGTAGACTCGGGGGCATCAGTAAATGTTATGCTGCTGTCAGTCTACAAAAAGATAAATGGAAAACCTAAACCATCTACCTAGAGGGTCATTCAGTTGGACAGAACAAATGTGAAGGTAATTCGGGAAATGGAGGATGTTCTCATTCGCTTATCTTCAAATGATAAGGTATGTCAATTCATTGATATTGTGGTAGCAGACATACCTGAAGCTTATGGACTTGTTTTGAGCAGAGATTGGTCAGCAAAGCTGAGTGGATATTTTTCTTTAGACTAGTCGCATCTGTGGCTACCTTATAAAGGAAGCCCAAATCAAATTAAATTTTTAAGAGAGCCCCACATGAAACACAATGTTACTCAGTTCGAAGGTAAAAATGAACCAGTGAATTCTGTTTTGGAAAATTATTTTATTGAGCTAGAACCGGGAAACTATCAAGCGGAAGAAGCCAACGATACGTCAGACGCTCAGCCTGATCTCCTTCGGTTTTCACAGGCTGATGAAATTGATTGTAAAATAGTAGACTTAGCTGTAGATGTAGATGTTGATTCATGCACAGTAGTGATAAGCGATTTTTGGATGCTTTTATTTGATGGGTCTAAAACTTTAGAAGGGTCAGGAGCCAGCTGTGTCCTAATCGATCCTAAGAAAAATAAACATTTTCTTTCATGTAGGTTAGATTTTGAATGCACCAATAACACATCCGAATATGAAGAATTGGTTCAGGGACTAAGAAAAGCAATTGAGTTTAAAGGTAGAAAATCTGAAAGTGTATGGGGATTCTGAATTAATTGTAAAATAGATTCAAAATCAAATACATTGCATTTCCCCTCATTTAAAAGCTTATCAAAATGAAGTATGGGATTTGCTTAAATGTTTTCATGCATTTAATATTGCATCAATTCCTAGAATTAAGAATGCAGCAGCTAACTTGTTTGCCACCTCAGCTGCAAGGCTCGTGCCCTCTAATAACCAGTGTTCTATTGAATTGCTTTTCAGGCCTTCGGTTCCAGATATGATTACCAACTTACGAGTTTTTGATGATGATCAGTAGATCTAGAATGCTTGACAAATGATGAGACTTTCAAAGGGGCAATTATTGATGATGAAGAACATCAGGCCGAGCTAAAATTTGATAATTTTATTCCTAAAGGAGTCAGGACTTTAGAGTGAATGTTCGATTTAAACAAGAAATTTAGAAGGCTAGTGAATGTGAAGACTCATAGCTCGTCTCTACAGTTCGAGTTGATTAATGTAGGGACTGAAGTTGAGCCTAAATATGTGAATTTAGGAAAGTGTTGCTCTCCAGGTGAAAGGAATAAGTTCATCGGTCTGTTCAAACAATACAAAGATGTTTTTTCCTGGACATATGACACCAATATTATTCAGCATGTTATCCCCATCAGATCTGGGGTTAAGCCCTATCAACAACCTTTAAGGAAAATGAATCCAAAACTGGAGCCTCTAATTCAGAATGAAGTAAAGAAGTTGTTGGATGCTAAAATTATTTTCAAAGTCAGACACTTGGAATGGGTTTCAAATCTGGTACCAGTAAGAAAGAAATCTGGGGAAATTAGACTATGTGTGGATTTTAGAAACCTAAATCGCGCTTAGGGTAAAGAAAATTATCCTATCCCACCCATGGAACAGATATTGCAAATGGTTTCAGGTTTTGAATTATTTTCTTTATTAGATGGATTCTTTGGCTACAATCAAGTGTTAATAGCTGAAGAAGACAGACTTAAAACTACATTCAAAACCAGATGGGGGAATTTTGCTTACAGAAGGATGCCCTTTGGACTCATACACGCTGGAGCTAATTTCCAGAGGGCTATGGACATAGATTTCCACGGTCTGATTGGCCACAGTGTTGTAGTATACCTCAATGACATCACAATATTCTCAAAGAAAAGGGAAGAACACGCATTCCATCTAAAACAGATTTTTGAACACTGTCGAAAATATGGTGTCTCATTAAACCCCAAGAAGTGCGTGTTTGCCGTTATCGAAAGTAAGTTACTGGGTCAAATGGTTTCTAAGAAGGGGATCTCCATAGACCCAGAGGGGATCAAAGCTATTGAACAGATTCCTTTAACCCATAATAAAAAATGCATGCAATCATTTATGGGGAAAATAAATTTCATGCGAAGGTTTGTGCCGGATTTCACTCAAATTGTTAAACCTTTGCAGCAAATGGTAAAGAAAAGTGTACAATTCAAGTGGACTGATGTAAAGAAGAATACATTTAGTAAAATAAAGGTAGTTGTTGCACACACACCCTCCCTCAAAAGTACGGATTTTGAGAAAGATTTTATTTTGTACACTTTCACATCTAACGATTTGCTAGTAGCGGTGCTTACCCAGAAGGAAGATGGGGGTGATGAGTTCCCCATATCATTTATGAGCACTAGTCTGCAGGGAGCCAAATTGAATTACCTGGCTGTGGATAAACAAGCTTACGGAGTCTTCAAAGCTGTAAAACAATTCAGGCCGTATATACTTAAGAATTGGACAAAGGTGATAGTTCCACACCCAACTGTGAGGTCTCTATTTGTACAAAAAGAATTAGGAGAAAGAAGAGGCAACTGGGTAACAGCTTTACAAGAGTATGACCTCGAATTCAAGCCAGCCTCCATAGTTAAAGGGCAAGGATTGTGCAAACTAATGACTGAAAGTAAAGACAATGAAGAAAATAACTGGGAAGACGAAGCTGAGTTACATTTGATGGATGTATGTCATCTTTTCACAGCTCTAGACTCATGGTATCGAGACCTTGTGCATTACCTTCAAGAGGGATTGTTATTAGAACATTGGAATTCTAAGCAAAGAAGAGCACTACATCTTAAATCAGCCTCATATCATATTATTGAAGGAATATTATTCAGAAATAATTATGATGGAGTTCTTCTTAGATGCTTAGAGAAAGAAGATGCGAAGAAGGTCATGATAGACTTACATGATGGGCCTGCTGGAGGACATTTTTTCGGAGACACAACAGCCCATAAAATTCTTAGAGCCAGATACTATTGGCCCACACTATTCAAAGATGCACATGCCCATGTCAGAAAGTGCAACATCTGTCAAAGATGTGGTGGAAGACAAGCTAAAGCAGCAGGACCATTAAAGCCTGTGACGATAACATAACCGTTTGAGCAATGGGGAATGGATATCCTTGGAGAAATAAAGCCAAATTCATCTTTGCAACACAAGTATATTTTGACGGCAACTGACTACTTCACTCGATGGGTCAAGGCCATTCCATTGTGTAAAGTGAATGAAGATGCGATCATGGACTTCTTGCAAGATCATATTATGACCAGGTTTGGGGTTCCAATTTCTCTAGTTTTTTATAATGCTACTTATTTTTCCTCTATTAGATTAACTGCATTTTCTCATGAAAAGGGAATTAAGTTGCATTATTCTACAAATTTATTATCCACGAGGAAATGGTTTGGCTGAATCTACAAACAAGAATATGATTAGAATCTTAAAAAAGATTGTGATAGAAAACCAGAGAAGTTGGCATTCGGCATTACCAAATGCTCTTTGGGCTGATAGGGTCACACCCAAGACTTCGTTAGGTGTGTCCCCGTATACCCTTGTTTATGGAAAAGAAGCCATTCTTCCCCCCAATATCATGCTACCCTCTTCCATAATAGCTCAGGAGTCAAGAGGATCAGATAATGAAGTCTTACAGATAAGAATCCATAATCTTTTGAAGGCAGAGGAATCTAGATCCAAGGCCAGAGAACGTTTTAAACAACAACAGGAGGTAGTGAAGAGGCGGTTTGATAAGCACAAAACTGGAACAAAAGAATTTGAAATAGGAGATTTGGTTCTTAAGTGGGATCACCCTCATGATGAGAAGGGAAAGCACATGAAGTTTCAATAGCTATGGGTAGGCCCTTTCCAGATTGCAGCAAAACTTGGCCCCTCAACCTATAAATTGCAAGATTTACAGGGATGGGAGGAGAACTTACTAGTAAATGGTTTAGTTCTTAAACCTTATTTTTCTTGATTTTTGTTTTATTTTGTTTTGTTTTGTACATAAATAATTGATTTGTTTTGCCACTTTGATTTGTTCCTTTCCTTTTTGTTTAGTTTAGTTTTCTTCTGATTTCAATAAAAGAAGCAAACTTTTGGTTGCATGGAGAGCATAAGAGCCCTTGATAAACTGAGATTTTTTGGGCATTAGACTGTATCTTATTATTTGAATCTGACGGAATTTCTTCTAGTAAGTAGTTTTCCTAAATGTCTATGAACATATTGAAGTCTGACGTAATCCCTAAAATGACTTAGAATCGAAAGGTCTGGAATACTATTTCGAGGCTCCATCCATTTCACATCTAAAACGTCCTAGGGGGTGACAGCAAAAGACCCATGGAAAGGGGAATAGGGTAAACAGTATATTATATCTAAATGATCCCATGCCAAGAATTGAAAGCTAAAAGGCTAATAAGAGTCAAAAGTCCTAAGAAAGCAATATTTATCGAAACAAAGTACTGAATTATATGAGTACAGATTGAAAAAAGTTCTTCTCCATCCATGAGCTGAAAATTAAATGCATCTTTCACACAAAAGGACACTATGGATAGAAGAGCCTGAATAAAATTCAGAAAGAAAGGCATGAGGAGGACTCAAAAGGACAAAAATTCCACGAACTAAAAGTGCCAAGTGGCATGGGAATGGGGAAGAAATGAATATTTTTGTTTACCATGTGTTACAATCCTGTGGTGTCTAAGCTGGAAGCTTCCCAAAGATGGAGGTAAAATGAAATCCACCTACTTAGCCTCAAAAGAGTTATTCTGACTTTGATATTTTAGTTTCATTCCCTAAAATTGGGTTATCATCAATGATTACAAGTACACATATTTGACATTTTGGGAATTCAGCATGTCGGTTTTACTGCTAAATAGTCTGTTGCTTAAGGAGGAGTTTATTCAGAGATTCTAGGTTCACCAGTGAGCCGCCAATTGTTGCAGCTGCAACTTTCCTCAAATTTCTCAAATTTTGGACCCTCCTTGTTGATTTTGCTGAAGGAAGTTTGCTCCCACTCTGCTGCGCATTTGGATTGTTTGAGGCCAGGTTTTCTTGCTTTTCAAGAATTCATTTGGGTTTGCGAATGTTTTGGACTGTAGGACTTAGCAGGTTTTATGATGATTTTATTGTTGCTGAGGTTTGGCCGAGGTTTAAAATGGGATTTTCAGTTGTTGTTTTTCGGAGGTCAGTTAGACATTGCATCGATAATTAAATCCTTTCGTTGTTCCCGCGTATTATTGTTGAAAAAAGACCTCGCTTTGCGATTTTTCGAAAGATGTTATGACTTTGATCGGAGGTCGAAGGCTGATTGAGGTCCGTTGTTGCGGCCCCAGAGTAGACTAACTGCCCGTCCTTTCACCGATTTCCTGTTCTATGTTTCTTTGATGTTGACTAGTCTGTGGATTTTCTTATCCATTTAACTTCCGCCGTTGCGGCTGTGTAGCGCACTAACTATCCGATGCTTTAGAGGATCTGACCCCTGACGTTTTATTGCGCCTTTTTTTGGTTTGTGTTCCGGAACCCCTAGATTGTAGGTCTCCCGCCATTGCGGCTGCATAGCTCACTAACTGACCGATTTCAAGTGTTCTGATTCATCGATAGGGGTTTTTATGTGCCCGTTTTCTTGCCGATTGTTATGAGCTCGTAACTGTTTTCGTAAATGACCGATGTGCCTTGTTTTTTCAGGTTGAAATTTTCACATGAAAATCTAGCTCTGGTTTTCTTTTCTTTCAGCACTCATTTTATTGGTATTATGGTTCATGTTTATCGACGATAGTCAGAATAAATGATGAGTTTTCATTTGATCATAGACAAGGGATATTTTCTCAGATCCCTTTGAAGATTATTGCAACAAAGAAGATGCAGTTGGAAGACAAAGCATGTTAAAGCATAAGGCAGTAGAGTTGTTGCTCGAGGAAGAAAATAATAAGGGTTTGAAGAGGGACCGAGGAATGGTAGAGCGTAATCATTAAAGAGCAAAGGCCCGGGCTTGGGCAGTTTATCAGTTACCTAGCTATGCTCGTTTTTTATAAAACTCTTTATTTGAAACGTAACGTTGAATTATGAGCATTTGCAAAATGACAAGACTGGAGATTCAAATGGTTGTGGGGCAACTAAAAGGTTTTGAGCTGGTTCTTGTATAAATATAGGAAGGAGATAGGGAGAAGGGGATTTTTCCCAGTGAGACTTGTGAACTACTTGTTGTAAGAGGAACTATTTCGTTTTGCAATAATAAAATTACAATTTTGCGTGTTGGAGAAAGTGCTGTGTGGAATGTTCGAATGTGATGAAATGAACAATGTTGAAGGGGAACTATTTCATTTTCATCTTTGTTTCATTAACTGTGAGATCGTTCTAACTTTCTGAACCTATGTTCTTATATGAATGTTCTCTGGTTTATTTTGTGATAATTGCCACTATGAGTAATGAATGTTTTAACAGACGACGAGCTATCTTGTTGTGCATATCTTTATTCATGTTTATGTGTTTTGATTCTAAGAACAACTATATGTGATTTATCTTAATGCATGAACAATAATACATTACTCATTAATTGATAATCTTGCTCCCTAGGGACAGCTTAGTTAATCTTGTTTTTTTTATTTGTGTGTGATTTAGATGCGAGAGAGTCTAAGACGAGAGGTAAGAACCTGCGCATCACATTGTGACCACTCCTCGTATACTTTATCGATCTGCATCTTAGATAGGAACTTGTATATCATACTTAAAGTCAAAAATACAAAATATACACGGTGGACCAAGCCACAACCGGTAAAACGTTTTGTTTTTGTTACTTGAATTACGGTAGTCGGACTGTAAACTGTATGGATTCCCCATACCAAATAGTCATGAGCTAGTTGGGAACGTTGACTAGGGAGAATCCCTTGTTGTTGTTGCCTGCGAATTTCCAGGACTCAACACCTTCTGAGTAGACACCACTACTAATGAATCATCAAATGCGAAAGTGTACAAAATAAAATCCTTTTCAAAATTTGGACTTTTGAGAGAGGATTCATGAGCAATAGATGTCTTTATTTTACTGAATGCATTCTTCTCTACAATAGTCCATTTGAATTGTACACTTTTTTCACCATTTTCTGCAAAGGTTTGACAATTTGAGCGAAATCTGGCACAAACCTTCACATGAAATTTATTGTCCCCATGAATGATTACATACCTTTTTTATTATGGGGTAAGGGGATCTATTCGATGGCTTTGATCCTTTCTGGGTCTATGGAGATACCCTTTTTAGACACCATGTGACCCAATAGCTTTCCTTCTGTAACAACAACACACATTTCCTTGGATTCAGTGGGATGTTGTATTTTCGACAACGCTCAAAAATTTGTTTTAGATGGAATGTGTGTTCTTCTCTCTTCTTCGAAAATATCATGAAATCGTTGAGATATACTACAACACTATGACCAATTAGACCATGGAAAGCTATATCCATATCCCTCTGGAAAGTAGCTCCAGCGTTGATGAGTCCAAAGGGCATCCTTCTGTAAGAAAAAGTTCCCCATTTTATTCTGAAAGTAGTTTTAAGCCTGTCTTCTTCAGCTACTAACACTTGATTGTAGCCATAGAATCCATCTAATAAGAAAAATAACTCAGAACCCGAAACCATCTGCAATATATGTTCCATGGGTGGGACTGGATAGTTGTCTTTGTCTGAAGCATGATTTAGGTTTTTGAAATCCACACATAGCCTGATTTCTCCATATTTCTTCCTTACTGGTACCAAATTTGAAACACATTATAAATGTCTGACTTTGAATATAATTTTGGCATCCAATAACTTTTTTACTTCATTCTGAATTAAAGGCCCTAGTTTTGGATGCATCTTCTTGAAAGGTTGCTGATAAGGCTTGACTCCAGATCTAATAGGAATGATGTGTTGTATAATATTGGTGCCATATGTTTTAGGCTCTTCATATGTCTAAGAAAATACATCTTTGTATTGTTTGAACAAACTAATGAACTTATTTCTTTCACCTGGAGAGAAACACTTTCCCAAATTTACATATTTGGGTTTAAGTTCAGTTCTCAGATTTATCAGATCGAATTGCAAAGACGAGATATGAGTCTTGACATTTGCTGGTCTTCTGAATTTGTTGTCTAAATCAAACATCCGCTCTAAGGTTCTGACCCCTTTAGGAATGAAGTTGTCAAATTTTAACTCAGCTTGGTGTTCTTTGTCATCGATAATTTCCCCTTTGAAAGTTTCATCATTCATCAAACATTCCAATATTTGTTGATCATCATCAAAAACTCATAGATTAGTAATCATGTCTAGAACCGAAGGCCTGAAAAGTAATTCAATAGAACACTTGTTATTTGTAGGTACAAGCCTTGCAGCTAAGGTAGCTAACAAGTCAGCCATTGCATTCTTGAGTCTAAGAATGGATACAATATTAAATGCATAAAAATTTGTCAGCAAATCCCACACTTCATTCTGATAATCTTTTAAATGAGGTGAGATGCAATGTATCTGTTTTCGAATTTGCTTTACAATTATTTCAGAATCCCCATACACTTTCAGATTTTCTACTTTTAATTCAATTGCTTTTCTTAGTCCCTGAACTAAAGCTTCATATTCGGTTGTGCTATTGGTACATTCAAACTCTAATATACATGAAAGAAAGTGTTTATTTTTCTTTGGATCAATCAGGACATAGCCAGCTCCTGATCCTTCCAAATTTTTAGATCCATAAAAAAAAGTGTCCAAAAACTATCTACTTCTATTGTACTTGAATCAACAACTACATCTGAAACTAAGTCTACTATTTTACAATCAAATTCATCAGCACGTGAAAACCAAAGGAGATCGGGCTATGTGTCTGGTGTACTGATGGCTTCTTCTGCTTGGTAGTTTCCCGGTTCTAGTTCAATGAAGTAATTCCCCAATACAGAATTCACTGGTTCATTCTTACCCTCCAACTGAGTACCATTGTGCTTCATGTGGGGCTCTCTTAATACTTTAATTTGATTGGGGCTTCCCTTATAAGGAAACCACAAATGTGACCAATCAGAGGAAAAATATCCATTTAGCTTTGCAGACCAATCCTGACTCAAAACAAGTCCATAAGCCTCAGGTATGTCTATTACTACAATATCGATGAACTGACATACCTTTTCATTTGAAGATAATCGAATTAGAACATCCTCCATTTCCCCAATTACCTTCACATTTGTTCTGTCTAACTGAATAACCTGCTAGGTAGATGGTTTAGGCTGTCCATTTATCTTTTTGCAAACTAAAAGTGGCATAACATTGACTGATGCCCTCGAGTCTACCAAACAGTTGTGCACATTATGGTTGAAAATTTCAAAGGTCAGGAGAAATGGTGGGGTTTTGCATTTAGGCTTACCTCGCACACTTGCTTCACCAATTTCTTCTTCTTGGGGTTGATTGTCGGTTGGAAGATTTTCAGGTGTTTCAAGTGCTTTTAACAATATTTCTTTCTGCTGAGGCATATTACACATTTCAAACAGTGAGATATTTTGCTTAGCCCTTTTAATATCTTCCACAATGTCATATTCCATCTTATGTTCTTTGAGATTCTTTTTTACATCATCAGTATTCTCCTCAATGGGCTTAACATGCATGTTGATTTGCTTTGGATCCTGACTTGTTATGGTGAATTCAGGTATTTTATCAGCTGTGGCGCTCTTCTAAATTTTCTTTGCGTTCTTTTGAAATCTCTTAATTTTCGAGATTACTGATTTGTCTTTATTTAACAAACCTTGACTTCTTGTCATCACATTTGTTTCTGATATTTCTTCTTATTTCAAAGTACCTTTGTCTTCTGTATCAAAAAGTGAGACACCGTCCCATAAAACTAGAGCATCATCCTCTTGCTTTTCTGTGGATTTATTTCCCTTCTCTTCATCATCATCAGCTTCTGTTAGCTTAGAGTCCAATAGTTGATACATTACTAATGTCATTGAATTTATCCATTGAGGGCAATTTTTTTCAGAATGGGGCTATTAATGAAAGGTGTAAAAGTTATCCATACCCACCTCTGTTAAGTTCATTGATGTAGGACTGTGTGGAGGAGGTTTAGATTGATTGTCGTCCTCTCTCCTTTTATAGTAAGGCTTATAATATTTTTGAGCTTATTTTTCCTTTTCCAAATCTATTATTCTGTTAGACAGTTTCTGCATCATTTTTAACATTCCTTCAAAGTCATGTGATTGCTCCTCCTTAGGCTTAGACAGTAATAAGGCTTTCTTAGCAAAAAACATTTCTCCCGACTGCTTAGGATAATCTTTTGTGCTCTCTTTTTTAGCTTCTACTCTCTCCGCTTCTTCATATGTTTCTCACAACGTAGGTTTGACTTGCATCTTGGAAAACATGGCCAAGTCAGGCCCTAAAGCTGAATTATAGTATTCGATCAGAACCTTATCAGATGGTTTATCAGTTGCAGAAAAATTCTTAAGATAAGCAGCAAACTTTTGGGTGAAACTATGCACTTTCTCTTTTCTTTCTTTCTGCAAAGCACATAATCCTTTCATTAGGGCTGCATGAGTTTTCTGGGCTGCATATTTATTTTTGAATATCCTCTCAAATGTGTCCCAGTCTAGGATTGAGTTTGTAGGCAGAGCAAAATACCATGAGGATGCTTCTCCTTTAAGGGTATGTGGAAATAATCTGCAGACTACATCTTCATGTTATCCCGCCCTTAGTCCTTCTATGGCCAAGTAAAAGCTTTGCAAATGGTCATCTACCAAAATCTTTTCACTTGGGTCAAACTTGGGAAACATTTTCTCAAAACCCTGAGGTAAGTCATGCAAAGGAGGTGCTAGGTTTAGAGGTGACCTAGCCTTCCAAGCAGGTGGTGGATTTGGTGGGTTAGGTGGCTAATTTGCGTTTACGCCTGCCATGAGTCTAGGTGGAGAATGAGGTGGTGAATGAACAGGGGTATGAACCAGTGAACCGTAAGGTGTATCTAGGCCCAACTAATTCAAAGGTTGAACAACTTCCTGTAAGGCTGTTTCTACTAGTTCTTCAAAATCTCCAACCAATACTATGTCTTCCAATATAGGGCGGTCTTTCTTCTTATATTCTCTTATGGGTAAGACAGGAATAATTGGTAATCCTCCAATATTCTTCACATATGCCCTAGTATGTCTTCTTAGATCATTAACTACATTGTTATCGACAAAATATAGATGCCCTTTACCTTTCTCTTCAGTAATTGGATTGGGAAACAAACTGTTATCAGAACTATTCCTGGTTGAGTAATTTCAAGGAAATGAGTCTCCTTGGCCAGCCATGCACTGGCTGCCCTCCTTCTAGTGCCAAAAACTATTGAGGCCTAGAAAATCACAGGCAACAACAGCAAGGGCTTCTCCCCATTAAACGTTCCCAACTATCCCGTTACTGTTTGGTATGGGGAATCCGTCCGGTTTACGGTCCGGTTACCGTAGGTCAAAGTAACCAAAAATAAAAGGTTTTAGCAGTTGCGGCCAGATCCACCATGTATGTTTTAGTTTTTTTGTTTAAGTATGAGATGCAAGTGCCTATCTAAGAATGAAAATTGATAGAGAATACGATGAGCGTCACAATGTGATGCGCAGGTTCTTACCTCTTGTCTTAACTCTCTCGCATCTAAATCACACAGAGTAAGACATTAAAACTAACTATCTAACCTATCCCTAGGGAGCAAGATTATCATCCATTAATGAGTAATGTGTTTTGTGCATGCATTAAGAAAAATCATAGATAGTTGTTACTTATTTCAAAATACATGAACATTTATAGATATATGAACAACCAGATAGCTAATTGTTTATGAACAACATTCATTACTCATAGTGGAAATTTCATAGAATAAACTAGAGAACATTCATATAAGAACATAGGTTCAAAGAGTTAGAATGATCTCACAATTAATGGACACAAAGCTAAAAATGAAATGGTTCACATTCAACACATCCATGGCATAGCATTTGAAAAGTTCCACCAAGTTTTCTCTAACAGGAAAATTGTAATTCTTATTGCAAAAGGAAATAGTTCTTCTTACAACAGGTTCTCACAAGTCTCAAAGGAAAAAGTCCCTTTATTCTGTCTAATTCTCCTATACTTATACTACAAGAAAAAATCTTGGGCTACCCCTCAGTAACCTTTGGGCTCCCCCAGCCATTTAATCTCACATTTTTGTCCATTAGTGAGTGCTCATGATTCATACAAACTTACATTTCAGATTTACAATTTAAGAGCACTTTTATGAAAAGGGACCAACTCGGTAACTAACGAAATTTTCCAATCCCGGGCCTCTGCTTCTATTTATTATGCTCAGTAATTCGTTGGTCCCTTGCTAGATCTTGTTGAACTTAAACCTGACTTTCTTCTTCTCTATCCTCATCTCTGCTTTTGCATTTTCTTTCTCTTTTGTCTTCTAGACATGTCTTCTCTATAGCAGCAATAACCCAGTCATGAATAACCAGTCCTTACATCACTTAGCGTTTGACAAAGTAACACAAATTGTATCAATACATGCATTCTGTGAAATGAACTATAAACAAATCTAAAGTATGAAAAGATAAGTCAAAGAGAATTCTGAAAGATGGGATTGAAAATCCTCTAAATCCACTATCAAAACTAAAAACACAAGTTCAAAAAACATACTTTTATCTCAATCCGGGCTGCATATGGACCAATTCAACATCCTCCGATGAAAGCATGAAGAATGACAAAGTAACCACCATTCCTCAAAACACCAGACCCCCAAACTATGCTCTTCATCTCATAAACTTTGACTCAACCAACTCCCATGGGAAAACTCCGCCATCCCATAAAATAGAGTGACAACACAACAAACGACAAGAAAACCCTACCGATAGTCAGAAGCAAAAAACACTAAGCATCGGAGGATCAGTTCAATGAAAAGCCGCAACGGCGGGTGACAGACAAACTCTGGTCTCTGCAATGTCGGCGAGAAAAAACACTAAGTGTCGCCATAGTCAAGCATCGGACCTCGAAACCACTACAACATCGGATGGCTAGTTCAATGAGGAGCCGTAATGGCGAAAGTCACATGGACTAAGGGTTCTGCGACAATAGTAAATATCGGCGAAAAATCAGAACAAAACATCGGTGAACGAAAAACTCGGAGGACAGTAAATCGGAGAAGCAAAGGACTAGTCCTCTGATTTGTTTGCATACACAGGGTACTCCCAAAAGACTGAACACCTTTAGATACTGCTTCACACAAATAGATCACAGATCAGCACACCGATGTTTGTCACGTGGTTAAAACCCTTGAGAGGGAAACAGTCCACAGCCCCAACCAAATAGCTACTTGGAGCAATTTATTATGCAAAAGAAAGAAAGTTACATGATCTTCTCATAATCGATCAACTAGCCAAGGACCCTCTATGCTCTTTAAATAGAGATCATAGACCAATCGGGTGTTAAGCCACGGATCAATGGTAGGTATGATCTAAGAGAAGTTGAGTCGTCGGATCACTCTATGTCTAGAACATATCGGGACCGTCGGATTAGAATATTTACAAATGCATACTAATGTATACTAAAGAAGCACACTTTTACCTAACGGATATATTACACAAGTTGATCTTAACTAACTCCTAAGTGTCTAAATATCCTAACATCCCCCCTGAAGAACAACTTGGGATAGGATTGAAGGATTTACAAAAGTGACACTATTAGGAGAAGGAAGGAGGAATTAGAGCCTATCCCCCATTAAGGACACATTCCTGAACTCCTAACATAGACCGAAGTTTGGAAAACTTTGCTTCTGTAAGAGACTTGGTGAAGATGTCTGCAACTTGATCATCTATAGGGCAATAGAGCACTTCAATAACATGATCATGAACAAGATTTATGATGAAGGGCATGTGTAGCTCAATGTGTTTGTTGCGCTGATGTAGAACTGGATATTTGGCAAGCTTGATGGCACTTTGATTGTCGCACCAAAGTGGAGTAGGCTGTTGTTGCTCGAATCCAAACACTAAAAGGATCTGTCGAAGCCATAAAGCTTCCTGATTGGGATTAACTGCGGCTCGATATTCTGCTTCTGCTGAAGAAAGAGAAAGAGCTTGTTATTTCTTACAAGCCCAAGTGATAGGTCCAAATCCCAGACTGAAAACATAACCTGTAGTAGACTTTCGATCATCAGGATCGCCGGCCCAATCTGAATCAGTGAAACCAACCAACAAAGGTTTCCCCCTGTACTATAATGAATCCCAAACTGAATTGTACCTTGAATATATCGAAGTATTATTTTTGCTGCTTTCCAGTGAATTTCATGAGGAGTTTTCATATAACCGACAACACGACCAATGGAAAAGGAAAGGTCAGGATGGGAATGAGTCAAGTATAAAAGACTACCAACAAGCTGACAATACAAGGTGGCATCTACTTCAGGGGAAGTACAAGTGGCAAAAAGTTTGACTCCAGACTAGAAGGGAGAAGGGGTTGGTTTACAATATTCCATGTGGAAGCGACGAAGAAGGTCACAAGCATACTTAGAATGGGAAAGAAAGATTCCTTCTTTGGTTTGCAAGACTTGGAGACCAAGAAAATAATGCAAATGTCCTAAGTTTGACATTTCAAAATTTTGCTTAAGACTGGATTTCACATGGGCTATAAGTTTAGGGTCACTACCAGTAAGGATAAGATCATCAACATAAAGAATAAGTAAGATGAAATGGTTTCCTACTTTTTTGGTATAGACATTGGGGTCAGAATGGCATCTAGAAAAACCAGTGTTAAGGAGAAAGCTATCCATTTTGGCATACCAAGCTCTAGGAGCTTGCTTAAGGCCATATAAGGATTTTTTAAGGAGACAAACAAGGCTAGAGTTATTCTGAACATATCCAGGAGGTTGTTCCATGTAAATTTCCTCATGTAAATCACCATGTAAGAAGGTAGACTTGACATCCATTTGATGGACTTCCCAGTTATGTAAGTCTGTAAGGGAAAGAACAAGGCGAATGGAGTTCATTTTTGCTACAGGGGCAAAGGTTTCATTGTAGTCGATCCCTTCAACTTGGGAAAAACCTATGGCAACTAACCTTGCCTTAAGTCTTTCAACACTTCCATCTGATGCATACTTAGTTTTGTAGACCCATTTACATCTGACAAGTTTTTTTCCTTTTGGAAGAGGAACAAGATCCCAAGTATCGTTCACCATTAAGGAACGATATTCTTCATCCATAGCTGCATCCCAATCTAGATTTCCTGAAGTTTCTGCAAAAATTTCTGGATCATGGTTCTCAAAAACTTGAGCCAAAAGAGAAGAGGATCGCTGAAACTGAGAACGTGTTCGACGTTGATCTCTAGGATCACTGGCAAGATCACCAGCTGCTTCACATGTTGAACGGACCCATCAAGGAAGTATTGGTGTTGGTGCAATTGGAGGAACATGAGCAGGCGGAGGTGGATTTTCATCCTCACTGTCATCATTAGAAACTAGATTTGGAAACTTGTTAAGGAAGTTGGAAGAAGAAGAAGAAGGAAAAATCGTCGAATCAAGCTCGCAGGCCAAAAATGGCACACCCGCCAAGTTAGGCTCGCAGGCCAAGATATTTTCATCAAATTTAACATCTCTTTTAATGATTATATCATGAGAATGTGGCTAAAGAAGTCTATAACCTTTTACATCTTCAGAATATCCAACGAATATGCACTTTTCACTTTTAGGCTGTAATGCTTTCCGTTTTTCATCCGGAATGTGAGCCCATGCTTCACAACCAAACACATGAAAGTGACTTACATCTGGTTTAATTTTAATCCATGCTTCTTTCGGTGTTATACCTTGTAAAACTTTAGTGGGTGTGCGATTAACTATGTAATTTGCACAATTTATTGCCTCAGCCCAATATTGAAGACTTAGTCCCTTAGATTGGATCATACAATTAGCCATTTCTTTTGAAGTGCGGTTCTTCCATTTAGCTACACCATTTTGTTGTGGTGTATATGGAACAGTGTTCTATTGTTGGATTCCTTGTTCAGTGCAAAAAGTAGTGAACTTGTTGTTAACATATTCTTCTCCATTGTCAGATCTTAACTTAATAATTTGATGACCAGATTGTTTTTCAACAAGGGCCTTGTAGGCCAAGAACATGTTAAAGACTTCGCTCTTAAGTTTTAGGAAGTAAACCTATGTGCATCTGGAGTAGTCATCAATGAAAGTTAAGAAATATTTGAAACCAAAAAAGGAAGCAGATGGAAGAGGACCACACAAGCTCCAAAGGAACCGAGGCGTGCCAAGAGGCACGTTTGTCAAAACTATCCCAATGATGTTATCCGAGTATACAACTGGAAAAAACACCATCCTTCCAAGATACCATTGGAAGATCAGTCACCATATTGTCTTTACATAGTTGTTGCAATGAGCAATAATTTAAGTGACCAAATCACTCTTGCCAAAGTTTTCTCAAGTTATCACTATGAGCAACAAAAACTGAAGGAAAAGGTGATGACCCAAAGTTGTTAAATTTGTACAACCTGGTAATATCATCAATAGTTCCAGTAGCAAAGACATTTTGAGGATTTTTAAAATCCTTGATTACAACTTGGTGAGGTGTAAAAGTCACAGTTTTATCTTCACCTAAATGAGTGATTTGATAGACTGATAACAAATTGCAGGAAATTTTTGGAACACATAGTACATCACTGAAATGACCATTTTCTACTGGAACTGTTCCAGATCCTACAACACTTAGAGATCTATCATCACCAACAAATATTTGTTTGGTGTTACATTCATGCATAATAGAAAAGATGGCTTGATCCTTAGCCATATGATAAGATGATATAGAATCAATGAGCCATTCATTTGAAGTAGAAGAAGAAGATGCAGTATAAGAGTAACCAGAAGCACAAAGTGCATGTCCATGAGAGTTAGATTCTGAAGACGAATCTAGGCTAATGTGGTGCTTCTTCATTGCTGCTTCCAAGGATGCCATCTTCTTAAAACATTTAGATTCATCATGATTATCTTTCCCACAAAAATTGCAATGACGCTCAGTCTTCTTTCCTTTTTGCTTGGATCCTTTGTCATTTTCTAAAGAAGGAGCTGACTGAGAGGGTTTGGGATCCTTATTGTTTGGCTTATTATTGCGAAAATTCCATTTCTTGGGAGGCTTGGACTTTTCTTTCTGTTGGGACAATAAGGTTTTCCCAAATGTATCTGCATTGTTAATTATTCCAAGATGAATGAGATTATCTTGCTCTCTAATTAAGGAATTACAAAAGGATTCAAGACTAGGCTCTTGATAGCTAGCTGCAGTCAAGGATTCTTTCATGGAGTAGAATGTAGATACAAAAACAAAATATGCAGGTCCAAGTTTGAAAAGAATATGATAAATACATTGTTTGTCTTCTTTCTTAATCTTGCATTCTGCACATAAGAGTCTAAGAGTTTTATACTTAGATAAATAGTCTTGAATGCATGAAAAATCATTTGGATTCAAGGAAAGCAACTCATTCTCAAGTTGATGACCCTAAATTTCATTGTGTTTACCAAACATAGATTCCAACTTTTCCCAAGCTTTATCAGGTTCATCAATGCCAGATATGTGGAATCGAAAATCAGTAGAGATTGACATCCCAATCAATCCATGAGCTTTATCACATATATTTTCCCGTTTAATTTTCTTATCATCATCAGTGGGTTCTGTTTCTTTCCCTGAGGTTATCCTGAAAAGTCCCCTACTTCACAGAACATCCTCCATACGGGATTTCCATGAGAAATAGTTAGAACTTGTAAGTATAATATCACAAGGGGCGGCCATACTATAAATAATGGCTGAAAGAATAGAAACTAATTGTCTGGATGCAAATATCTCGAAAAACATATGCGGTTTTAAAAAAAACGGCACTTAAAACGGATTTCGGATGATGAAGTTATGCTTGATCAAAGAAAATGTTGAAAATGTCCCCAATAGTGGCGTGGCAGATATTAACTTGACCAACTAAAAAAAAGAAGCCCCATCTTCCCAAAATCAACCTTTGACAATCACTTTTACAGTAAAGTTGCTTTGAAGTGAATCACTTTTGTAGAATAAGTGATGTTCACTTTTACAATAATGTGACTTTTTAAATAGTGCGGCAATAAATTAAAAGACTTAAGAGACTCACTTTTTATTTTATTTTATTAATGTGAGATGCACTTTTACAATAAAGTAACTTGAAAATAGAAATTGCATGCACTAAAAAGTAACTTGATAAGACTTGAAGTCAAGACTTATCAAGGTGTAAAGCAACTTTGGACCAAGTGAGCTAAGTTTAAAAGGTACATAAAAGTATGGAAAGAGGAAGGGGGCTTTTCCTTTTCTTTTTTCAACTCTTCTCTCTCATTTTTCGTGCTTGCTTTCTTTTCCTACCAATTACAAAAAAAAAACAAAATTTTTTTTCCACACAATGGGGTTAGATTTTGGTTAGCTTACCCGGAAAGTCTACGTTTTCAATTTTTCTCATTGTTTCTAATTTTCCGTGATCGCACAAGGTGCACGGCAAAGAGCATACATAGCTGAGAAGACAAGAAAAAAACTTTCCCTTAATGTTTCTGATTCGCCACGATCGTGCAAGGTGCATAGCAAAGAGTATACGCAGTCAGAGAAAACAACAGTCTGAGACTAAAACATAAAAAATCTAATAATAAACTAATAAAATATGAGAGATTAAAAAAAAACAAATCCATCACTGTAACATTATACCTTCAGATTTGCCGAAATTGGTGTTTCTGGAGCAAACGAAAATGGTTTTCGGTGAAACAAAAACTATTTTTAAATGGAAATAACGCTTTGGACGCAATGGAATAGCTCCCACGGGCCAAAAATACACAAAAAATCCAGAACCATAAACCCTTTCAAAGTTTCGGCAACACCAGTTCCAGATCTTGATCAAAACCAAAAGCGGCTCTTCATAAAAGCTCTAATACCATGTTCGGGTACATAGGGTACTCCCAAAATACTGAACACCTTCAGATACTACTTCACACAAATAGATCACAGATCAACACACCGATGTTTGTCTCATGGTTAAAACCCTTGAGAGGGAAACAGTCCATGGCCCCAGCCAAATAGCTACTTGGAGCAATTTATTATGCAAAAGAAAGAAAGTTACATGAGCTTCTCATAATCGATCAAATATCCAAGGACACTCTATGCTCTTTAAATAGATATCATAGACTTATCGAGTGTTAAGCCACGGATCAATGGTAGGTGTGATCTAAGAGAAGTTGATTCATCGGATCACTCTATGTCTAGAACATATCGTGACCATCGGATTATAATATTTACAAATGCATACTAATGTATACTAAAGAAACACACTTTTACCTAACGGATATATTACACAAGTTGATCTTAACTAACTCCTAAGTGTCTAAATATCCTAACACGATCAAATGTCAAACACAATCCTGATAGCAAAAGAAAACAAATCATTTAAAACAAAAACCCGCGGAATCGGCAAATACATGGGCTTTCTTAGGGGTGCTTGCAATCTGCCATCCGAAATGACGGCAATGCACAGGACTAAAGCTCTGATAGTGATAAAACAGAAAATGTCGATAATCAAAAAAATTTGAAAAAATAAACAAAGGAGATAAAAAAAACATTGGCGAAAAACATGACTGTCTGTCGGGACATTCATAAGTTAGCTTCCGCAATGGCGGCTACGTAGAGGACTACAGCCCTGATGTATTATTCAATAAACTTCCAACAGCTAAATTATTAACAAACCAAAATTTCAAGTTCAAGTCAACAACATCAACAAACAAAAGATAGTCATTCAACCTCCAAAAATGATAAACAATGTACCTCAATTCAACCTCAAAAGATCCAAATGTAGCAAAACAACAACAGAGTTCAGCAATCCAAAACAAATCTAGGCAAGATACGATTAAAAGGAGGGTCCAAAATTTTTAATAAATTTGGGAAATTGTTGCAGCTGCAACACCCACTAAAGGGTGTGGTCCCACATCTGCACATGAACACAGTATGTCATCAGTATCCATCACATGAATGATCTAGCTACCACTATTCTAGTAAATCACGATATGTAACTGAAACCACAAAGAGTCACGTATATGTACCATTTGGTCCCGAGACCTGTCTTGGAGTTCGAGGCATATCTGGATATCCTTGGTGGTCCATGCATGCATATGGATAATCCTCGATGAGGATATGAAGATGTTTTCGGTGTGCAAATAGATATTAAGTGAAGAAACAACCTACCAAACTACCTCCCTCCCAGATCATCATCTCACACCACTGTCTCATCTGAGGCTCATATGGTCCCCCCTTATTTATAGGCCTCCATTTCGTCAAATCCTTCTATGCACCATAGATTCTTCCAACGTCTATTTTTCATGTTGTTCGTGTCGATGGGTTTTGTTTTTCGCACTCTTTCCACCTATGGGACTCACGTCTCATGCTCTCCCTATATTTTTTCAGGCCATTTCCTAAATTTACCTCAATTTGTGTGCCACCAAGAAAGTCAAACCCCTTTTGTATTGGCATGTTCACAATCCCTATGTTGCATCCATACTGCAAACTCTACATTATTTTACCATCATTCATTGTCCCGCAAGGAGGCCCCACTAGTGTTCCACTGTTATTTTTTCTCCCTGACAGCCATGATCCCAACATCACCCCTTTCGGCACATTTAACACTTCCTCCTTGCTTGACTGACCATTATGGAATTTCTGTTAATCTCTCTTCTGACTCCTTAAAGAATGAAAAGATTGTCGAGCAAGCTTGCTTCCTTTCACACTCGTTAAAGTATTTGAAAGGGCATCTATGTGGTATTGCTTATCCCTTTTTCGGACTATGTATACCAATTAAAGAAAATGACCACCCTAGCACCTTCCAGCTAGGAACATTTCCCTTTGTATCCTTTTATGATTTTTTGGATATTGGGACCGTGATTTATGAAAAAACTCACTTATGGGTTGTATTTAAGCTCTTTTCCAACTCTCTCAGAAAGAAAAGATTGCAGATCAAACTTGGTTTCATTCATACTCATACAATTATTTGAATGACCGTCCAATCAATACAGGTTTAACCTTTTTGTTCTGATTAGACTACATATGGGAAATCAGTCTATTTTGTCCTTTTAGGTGGGAGAGTTCTCCTTTGTACAATTTTATCATTTTTGGGGCTTAAGAGAGTAATATACGAAAAAAAGACCCATTGAAGTCTTCTTCATGTTTTTAGACTCTCTAAACACGAAAATACCATCAAGCATTTATAGTCTTAGACTCGAAAAAAATCCACAATACAATATAATACTGAGCATACCTCTATCTCTTCTTTGATCTCCTTAAACTATGAAGAAGGCCCAAACGGTGCCTTTCGATGCCCACATATATTGCATATAGTTTCACATTATAGAAGCTTCCCCCCATTGGGTCACCTTTGTTCAGACTACTATATGATGAGTCTCCCTTGGATCCCTTGGATATCACTTGTCCAGTTACTTCTGCAAGTATCTCCCATTGTAGTCATCTACCCGGTTCCACAGCTATGATTCCCTCCCCATGATTCAGTATCATCTACTTCCAAGTCAGCCCTGTTGTTATACTCTAAACAAAGGAAGTTTTAGTTCCCCATATTCCCCTGCTCGTGCTCCCCATTTAGTGTCTCAATCCCATTATTATTCCATATCTTTGGTTGTCCCCCTCACACTTCTATCAAGGAAACCTCATTGCCTTGGTAGTTGTAGGTCTCCCTCTTTCGGCATCAACACACCTATTCTAGAGGATGTACCTAGAGGTCCCTATAAAGTGGCTTCATCCACCTCATTGATAAGTTCCTTGGACCACTTGAAAGGATTCCTTAGTGCCTTTTGGGTTGGTTGTGTCTCACGTGCTCAACTTCAGCTACATTAACACACCATTGAGATTCGTACAAGGTAATGGTTCCTTCATTATTTGGTCAAATACCCCAGTTTTCACCTTACTCTAGCACATTGGTGAGTCTATTTGGGACCCATATAGTTTCATGACCCTTGTGATATCCAGGCTGCATTGGCGACAATGTTTGGAAGCTGTTATCGCTCCAAGAAACTACTTAGTGGTTATGGCTAAGTATGCTTGGTAACTTGAGAAATCATGTTTTTGTGTTTTCTGAAAAGGTGGATCAAGGGGATGCTAAGATAGCATAATGGAGAGATTGCTTATCAAAATAGTCAAATGAGCCAGTGCTCTTAGAAACTGTAAATCAGATGCAATATAACAAGAAAGGTATGGAGAATACTATTCAAATAACCAAGTACATTTGGAATGTAGGGTCAGATAACCAAGTACATTGGGCATGCAGGGTCATACTAAACAGTAAAGAATTCCTTCATTCAAGTTCATGAGCATAAAGCTGAGCTAAACTTAAACCAAGTACATAACCATTTAAGTTCATGAGCATGAAGCTGAGCTAAACTTAAACAGAATACAGAAAAGAAAGATGGATGAAAAGTCTGATTACAGAAACAAAAGGAAACTATGAATTTTTTATTAGAATAAGCAACCAAAGCATAGGCCAAATTTTCTCCAAGCTCGAAACCCCCATTTTTCAGTCTGAGTTCTTAGGCTTTTAAAGCCTTTACAANTTAGAATAAGAAACCAAAGCATAGGCCAAATTTTCTCCAAGCTCGAACCCCCTTTTTCAGTCTGAGTTCTTAGACTTTTAAAGCCTTTACAAACAGTTTCCAGATCCTAAAAGCATGGATCTGTTGAGTTTAACTAAAACATTAACTGGCAGTTAAAAGCAAAAAGATAGGGACTGATCCCTAAAATCAAGGAAATTCTGATATGGAGATCTCCTTCAACAGCTTGGTGGTTGGTGAAGTGAAGTAGCCTTCCAAGGCTCGGTGGACTGAGTTGGGCGCACCACAGATTTGATTTTAATGATGTGGCAGTCGACTTATAGAGCTGTTCCTCCAAACAAGGTTTGAAACTTAGCCAAAAGTGCCCACTGATTCAAAACTCGCACAAAACCTCTGAGATATTGATAAAATACTTTACAATTCATTCATTCTGATCGGCTTTCTGCTAGTTCAGCGAACAAAATTGAGATCTGGGCGAAAATTTAGAGAAAAATTACAAAACAGGATTTCGGTAGCTAAGCCTTCTTCCAGTTTCACGCGTTAGCTGCCGAAAGTCAGCCTTTTCGGCAGCTAATGAGCTCTTGGAGGCTCGCCTAAGCTGCCGAAACCTGTAGAATTCCTGAAAAAACTGCCTTTGGAAAAAATCGATTTTCTCAACCGTCCGATGTCCGTTTTGCTTGTTCGAATAGTCGATTTTGATATACAGATCATAAGCTATCCACTGGTGCTTCTAGATTTGAATTTGGAGTTTGGGAAGGCCATCAAAATTTCCCCTAAATATCACGCGATTTCAGGAAAAAATTCCTCTTGAGTTATGGTTCAGCAACGAAAATACCTCACAGGGCAGCCAAGTGACAAATCATAGCTGAGCATTTGGGATTTATTTAATAACAGAGCATGTTGCAACAGACAGATGACATAATGACTGGAGATTTAGCCACGAAGTCAGTTTGAACTAGAACGCTTCATCCCCATCTGATTTGCTTTAATACATGGAGTAAACCCCAATATGACTTGGATTTGCAGAAACTCAAGCGAAAACAAGATCTGAGTGATTGATAGCACCTGTCTGTAAATGAGTTGTGACCTTTCCAATATATTAGCTGTGTTTGGGAAAGATTCAATGGAACCAACCATGCGTTTTAACAAATTTGATACCCAGCAGCAAATATCTTATCATTAGAGCATATGCACCATCAATCTTTCCTTTCGGCGGTTACAATAGGCTCGTTTGATGATTTGATGAGTATGAAGCAATCTTTGATTTTTGCACATGGATATGTTTTCGGCAGTTAAGGCCGTTCTGGCAAACCATCTTAGCTGCCGAAACTGACCTGTTTCAATAGTTAAGTAAACTTCCACAGATTGAGTTCACTGCCGAAAGCAAAAAATTTGGATTTTGAAGCACAAGACTCACAGATATAAAAATTTTAACCCATTCTATCACCCAAAATGACGGTGTACTTTTTGGGAGATAACATCTGGCTCCTACTCAGGGATGGAATCCTCCCAGTGAGGTTCTGAAGAATCCCAGAACCAAGTAGTTCCAGTAGCCTTTAGCATTGGGCATGGAGTCATCAAGTCTTTAACACTGATCCCTCTTCAAACCTGTATCCCACCTGTAGCTTACACACAGCCTGCTCTGCTTATTCAACAATCAACTGAAGATGATCTACGTGCTCATAAAAGAGCTTATTTTCCTATCTACTCCTACACTAACTAATAGGAGCAGCATGATCAAGTAACACTGGATTTCCAATGCAGCCATGTCAGATTGTGATTTACAGGCATCTTTGATCTTGACTCAATCAACAATGGAAGCCATATCATGTAGAAAAGATGTTTGAACAGAGGATAAAGACAATCTTCTTCTGGCAAAAAAATTTTAAGATCTATACTGCTCATGGACTCTAAATAGTCAGCAAAAGGATCATCAAAATCACAGAGCAATACCTCTTTAGACTGCTGTTCCAACTGTAAATTAAAAAGATGTTGAAAACTGCCTTTAATAATCTCATTGTTGAATGCAGACTGCTCGAGATCTGTACATAAGACGGACTGATGATCTGGACCTTTTAGATCCTCGTCTCCATCACTCTTTTCATACGTGCTGTGATCTACCTTTTTATGCAAGTTTGGAAGATGTGGGTTGTCCTCGGCATATGCTGCAAATTCAACCCCAAGATTCGGATCTTCTCTGTTATTAGGATCAAGAGACTCATGACTAGTATCAACTACAGCATCAACCCATTCTTGATCATGATTCTCATGTTCTAGCTGAAGATTGGACAGTCCTTGCAAATCTGGACTTTGTAAGCTGCCCTCATCAACCTCTGCAGATCTGAAACTGTCAGCTGTTGTCTTGTTAGTCTGCTCATCATCTTCGAAATTTTCAGAGATAAAAATATGATCTCCGTGACAACTAACAACAATAGATGTGTTTGATATGATGTCAAAAGCATAACTAAGATTGTCATAGTGTGAATCATTTATCTCCTTATCATGATGAGAAATATCTTCTGCTTCAACATGTTCTTCATGATTGTCTAAATCTTTATATAATAAACTAAACTCATGACAACATTCTGGATAAAGAAGATCAGTTGAAAACTTTGTTTTGCAAAACAAATTGAAGGCAGCATGAAAATCAGCCAAAGAGCTAATGCTAGCAATAGGCAAAGGTCGGTACCAATCACGAGCAATTCCTTCTAATGAAAAACAAAAGAGCCGTATCTGAACATCTTCATGCACTACCTGCAACCGATGCATGTAGTCATGAAAGTCCAGCAAATGTTCAGCTGGCACTTCCCACTCTTCTCCTCGAAATCTAGGAAGACTGTTCTCCCATTCATCTCTAGTAGGTACTTGATTAGGAAAACCAGCAATGCTTGAAAAATCACAGAACACATACCTCTTGGCTAAGATTCTGTTCATGTCATACCAGTGGAGTCACCAACAGATTCTGAACAATGGAGTCGCCACTGAGTTCGTCCTTCATGGAGTCGCCAGATAGATGATTATAACCAATAAGTGTCTACCCCTTGTCTATCATTAAAGAGTAGATCTATGTCATCTCCCAGGAAGATCAGCTTCTCAACTCGCTCCCCGACAACGGCGCCATTTTGTTATCGCTCCAAGAAACTACTTAGTGGTTATGGCTAAGTATGCTTGGTAACTTGAGAAATCATGTTTTTGTGTTTTCTGAAAAGGTGGATCAAGGGGATGCTAAGATAGCACAATGGAGAGATTGCTTATCAAAATAGTCAAATGAGCCAGTGCTCTTAGAAACTGTAAATCAGAAGCAATATAACAAGAAAGGTATGGAGAATACTATTCAGATAACCAAGTACATTTGGAATGTAGGGTCAGATAACCAAGTACATTGGGCATGCAGGGTCATACTAAACAGTAAAGAATTCCTTCATTCAAGTTCATGAGCATAAAGCTGAGCTAAACTTAAACCAAGTACAGAAAAGAAAGATGGATGAAAAGTCTGATTACAGAAACAAAAGGAAACTGTGATTTTTTTTATTAGAATAAGCAACCAAAGTATAGGCCAAATTTTCTCCAAGCTCGAACCCCCTTTTTCAGTCTGAGTTCTTAGACTTTTAAAGCCTTTACAAACAGTTTCCAGATCCTAGAAGCATGGATATGTTGATTTTAACTAAAACATTAACTGATAGTTAAAAGCAAAAAGATAGGGACTGATCCCTAAAATCAAGGAAATTCTGATATGGAGATCTCCTTCAACAGCTTGGTGGTTGGTGAAGTGAAGTAGCCTTCCAAGGCTCGGTGGACTGAGTTGGGCGCACCACAGATTTGATTTTAATGATGTGGCAGTCGACTTATAGAGCTGTTCCTCCAAACAAGGTTTGAAACTTAGCCAAAAGTTCCCACTGATTCAAAACTCACTCAAAACCTCTGAGATATTGATAAAATACTTTATAATTCATTCATTCTGATCGGCTTTCTGCTAGTTCAGCGAACAAAATTGAGATCTGGGCGAAAATTTAGAGAAAAATTGCAAAACAGGCTTTCGGCAACTAAGCCTTCTGCCAGTTTCACGCGTTAGCTGCCGAAAGTCAGCCTTTTCGGCAGCTAATGAGCTCTTGGAGGCTCGCCTAAGCTGCCGAAACCTGTAGAATTCCTGAAAAAACTGCCTTTGGAAAAAATCGATTTTCTCAACTGTCCGATGTCCGTTTTGCATGTTCGAATAGTTGATTTTGATTTACAGATCATAAGCTATCCACTGGTGCTTCTAGATTTGAATTTGGAGTTCTGGAAGGCCTTCAAAATTTCCCCGAAATATCACGCGATTTCAGCAAAAAATTTCTCTTGAGTTATGGTTCAGCAACGAAAATACCTCACAGGGCAGCCAAGTGACAAATCATAGCTGAGCATTTGGGATTTATTTAATAACAGAGCATGTTGCAACAGACAGATGACATAATGACTGGAGATTTAGCCACGAAGTCAGTTTGAACTAGAACGCTTCATCCCCATCTGATTTGCTTTAATACATGGAGTAAACCCCAATATGACTTGGATTTGCAGAAACTCAAACGAAAACAAGATCTGAGTGATTGATAGCACCTGTCTGTAAATGAGTTGTGACCTTTCCAATATATTAGCTGTGTTTGGGAAAGATTCAATGGAACCAACCATGCGTTTTAACAAATTTGATACCCAGCAGCAAAGATCTTATCATTAGAGCATATGCACCATCAATCTTTCCTTTCGGTGGTTACAATAGGCTCGTTTGATGATTTGATGAGTATGAAGAAATCTTTGATTTTTGCACATGGATATGTTTTCGGCAGTTAAGGCCGTTCTGGCAAACCATCTTAGCTGCCGAAACTGACCTGTTTCAGTAGTTAAGTAAACTTCCACAGATTGAGTTCACTGCCGAAAGCAAAAAATTTGGATTTTGAAGCACAAGACTCACAGATATAAAATTTTTAACCCATTCTATCACCCAAAATGACGGTGTACTTTTTGGGAGATAACAGAAGCCTCTTAGTATCATGCTTCATTATATCTCCAATATCAAATGATGTTTATTGTACCTCATATGTTCTAACTCTCAGTCATTGAGTCCATACAATTTTGTACCTTCAGATTCAACAAAGCATCAGTTATTGTGATATTGCATTCCAAGAGAATTCCATTGTTTCTATGTACCAGCTCTTCACATATGTATATGTATTCAGCCTCCCGTTGAGTCCACCATTATGTACTTCCAGTTGTATGTATTGATTGACTCCCATTGTTTGAGCCTTGATACCCATTTGTATATTGAGACATTGATACAAGCATGGGCATGCATGCCTCATCCATATATATGTCTGAGATTATATGTACCTAATACATTTTTGAGAAGTAATACAAATCAAAATATATTGCAGTTCGAATGAGGAGCCTCTGAATCCTCCATGATTCTCACTAGTTTCTCCACCATTGTCACCATTTCTCCATTAATCCTATGATTTATGTCGTCCATATGACGTGATCCTTCCCTCACACATTAGGGCGCAATTTGTTAACACAAAAAAATGTCCACATTGATCTCTATGGTCCAAACCATAATTATACATCATAATCCCACCATTATTTCCTCTATTTTGACATCCATAATTAAATTCCACCAAAATTAGTCCAAAACATCATTATTCCTTCCCACATAAATACAGGTAAGTTGGGAATTTATTGCAACATAACCCCCATTCTCCCAAAAAGGACAAAAAAACCCCTAAAATTAGAATAGGTCAAAAACCATGGGTAAATACCATACACTATGAAAAACCATGGGTCAATACCATGGGAAAGAAAATATTGGATCATCCTATAAATACATTGTGAAGATCTCCCCACAACAAATTTTGATTCCAGAACTTTCTCTCTTTCCATTACACGGTTCCAGGACCTCATATTCCCACACCTTTCGCCACACTATCCCACGTTGCACGTTGATTTTACTCCTTGTAACCCTTAATTCCTTTCCCGGACACAACCCTTGTTGGAGAAAATTAGAGAACCATAACATGGGAGTCGTCGAACCACATCCTCAAACGGCTGTGGTGGCCCATGTTATTGAAAGGCATGTTACGTTTATGCTTTACTAGTTAGATCATAAAATAAAAAATAAATTAAATATTTATTGCTAATTGCAATATTCAAGGTTGAGATCCTCCCTTGCACCATGAATTTTATCCTTAGATCTGGTTGATCTAAGGTAGGTGCTTTTTCACGTAGGTGGAGAGAAATCTCCACTACAGAAGGTGAAAGAAAGAGTCCTTAGAAAATTAGAAAGGTTGAAAGATCCTAGGAAATTGATAATTAAATAGGTTATGGAGAAAGACATCAAAGAACACATGTGATCAATACTAGATTGAATACTCTAAAGAAGCAATAAAGGCTAGACAAACAAATTCTGAACAGGAGAAGCACTAAATATGGATACAATTGGGGAATTATCACTCCCAAGAGGAAGTCACTAAAAAATATCATGACTTTATTTTCAACAAGTAATGGAAATGAAAAATAATGATGGTATTGGTTACAATTTGAAACAATAGTATAAAACATGGCCGAAATATTGCATGTTGATTGATTTAAATAAATTTATTTCACATAATTTTTTGTTTTTAATTAGTTTTATAGAGTTTTATTCGTTAAAATGATTAATATTTACAATTTCGTTGTTAATGAAAAAATTTATTTATTATTTTGTAATTTTCATTCTATTATAAATTAATTAAATTATAATG
Organism: Pseudotsuga menziesii; assembly: GCA_001517045.1. Lineage (NCBI taxonomy): Eukaryota > Viridiplantae > Streptophyta > Pinopsida > Pinales > Pinaceae > Pseudotsuga > Pseudotsuga menziesii. Next base: position 224,568 of record LPNX010117933.1, read on the forward strand.
TTGTTGTTGTATAGATGTAGTGGGTCTCAGTTCAGGGGGAGGTCATGATTTCGAGCATTGAGTCCTTCGGGGTTAGGCCTTCTGCTAGGATAGTCGATGGTTTACCACCCTTACAATCCATGAATCATGGGGAAGTATTAGTCGATTTCCTGATCAAGTTTCCCTTGAAAAAAACTTCTTGTGGTTAATTTAATTTGTATGGATCGATCAATGTCAAAGTGAATATCATTAAGAGTTTATGGGCTCAAATTTGTTAAAATATTTATAAGTTAGGAGTACATGTTTTACTCAAGCACCGTTTACTCCAAGTTTTATTCGTGGAGTGTGAGGAAGTGCATAAAGTAGCATGCTATTCATGGAATTGGAGATTTCCCAAAAACATTTTCAATGGAAATAAATATAAATCATTCATGTACTTGTATTTTTCATTTCATTAAAAAATAAAAAAAAACTTTGTTACAATTTTAGTAATGGAAAAACAATCATTATTTGGCCTTCTACACTAAGGTTCAATTCCTCTTGCATCATATAGTCATTCTTCAATTTTTTCATTGAGTAGTTATCACCATTAATTCAAACTAGATAATATATACAAACAATGTAAACATTATCTGGCCTCCTAAGAGATAATTTATTGATTCATAAAAATATGCATAAAAATACTTATATATATATATCTGAAAAAGCATAAATTGTGTTATAAAATTTGTAATTTTAATAATTTTATAAATTAATAAAATTAGATGTTAATGAAAACCTCCCCTTCTTGGGGTCAGATCACTGGCCCATTCAATTCGCGATAGACACCATTGGTATCATGCAACAACGTCCTTTCTAGTTTGAAAAATTCTGGCTCTCCCATCCAGAATTCCAGGATAAAATGAAGCAATGGTGGGATGAATCCACCATCCTTCATGGATCCCTGATGTATGAATTACAACAAAAGTTAAAGCATATCAAAGCAAGATTAAATGATCGGAATAAAATCACCTTTGGGAATATATTTCCAGCTCAAATGGAGCTGGAAGCATGCTTAAAGGAAAATCAGAACAAAATGATAACACAAGGGAAAACTCAACATCTCCTTGAGGAGGATTCCCTTCCCCAAAAGCATCTAGATGAACAATATAGCCAGGAATAAATACTCTGGAGACAAAATTCTCGCATCCAATGGCTTCAGGAACAGGAAAATAAATCCAAGTTCATTCATAGGTCAATGATCCAAAGAAGACAAGCTAATAGGATCCACTATCTGGAATACAAAGAGGGATGTAAGATTACGAATCAGAGAGACATGGAGAAGGATCTCACTAGGAATTATTGAGCGCTACTCACAGAACCAATTATGGACTGCTCTTCAGGGATAATTTTAAGAACACCACAAAAATTTATATGTATAATAAATGGGCGAATATCTCTAATATATAGGAAGATTCGAAGTATATTTTATCAATAGTATAATATGTATATATATATATTTTGGATAGTATTTCATTCTATTATACAATCTTGTAAAATATTGGTGAACATTTCACTAAATTATAAGATATTGTAAAATCTTGTCGAATGTTTCACTGAATAACTAAAAATTGTAGAAACTTGGTGAGTCGTTCATCAAATTATAAAACATTGTTACATCTTGGTGAATCTTTTTCTATGAAGAATCAACTTTTTATTATGTAGATTACTAAGGTAGTGTAATAAAAGAGCATATACCAGAGCTTGACTCTCTCAACTCCTAGACCCACAAATGAACAAATGCAAGAATGAGGAGAGGAGAGATTTATTTATACATTTACCAAGTATAATTGGGGCACTCACAACTAGAGGTGATAGTGAAACACAACTACACTAACTAGATTCGGGGGAAGTGGGGACTTCACTTTTTAACTCATCCCTTAATGGTCCAACTGACACATTGGGACCTAAATCTTGACATACCGACAAACTGATAGAATTAAACACTTTACATTGTGGAGTGATTATGGCACCCACCAACCATTATTACAATGTGGAGTATTATAGAGACCCACAACATTAACATAGTGTATGAATTCCCAATTAGCTTATTTTCCAAATCTCTCATTTTTAAGCTACCATCTAAGAAAAAAGTAACTTGCTTATCTATTTATAGATACAAATTCCACCTTTTCCGTTCTTTTGTTCACAAACAAAATATGAATTATGTCTTTTGATTTAGATTTTTAGAGTTAGTTATAAACTTGCAATGGTTATTAGAAATAAGAACATACACTAACAAGAATAGAAAGCACATTAATGCATCATCACGCATAACATTAGAGCGACAATGTTAAATACTACTTTTTCTCAGATAAACTAAGAAGGTGTTTATATCCATGTCCTTGAAATTTTTGAAAGCATGCAAAATGTGGTAAAATTGCTTTATCACCCTCATTGAATGCAAAAGGCTATGTATCAAATGGCATAATATCTACATCTAAGATCAAACATACCCTGTACATATTATATACAATCCTGATGGAAATGAAGTATTGTGTTCCAACTAAATCATATACGTATCATACATAACTAAATCCATTTTTGGATGATGATAGTAACTACACATAAAAAAAATCACCAAAAAACATTTTACTTCTAAATGACCCTTACAAAAAAAAATATTGTAAAACAAGTTTCGAACCCAACAAATTTAAGTCACAAATAAAATTGACAAACTTAGAAATACAAATAAAGAAATATACCAGCCATGAAGTTCTTAATACAAATAAAATAATCTACCAGAACGCTTTGGACAACTCTACAAGAAGACAACGAAAATAATGACCATTCCAGTATAGCCTCGCCATTATAATCAGTGTGCATTCATTTATATTACAATCATCCCAAACATCAACAATAATAGACATAAAATACGAACATATACACTCTCATTAATGCATTAGATCCAATAATAATTACAGAGAAAGATCCTAATAAAAGCACATTTTAAACAACTAGGTCAAATTAAGTTTGAATATATAAAAACCATGTGGCGTCTCTCCAACAAGAGTAGCATCAACTAAGAACATATAAATTCGATTTAATCGTTTAAACATGAGAAGGCATAAAATAAACCATATATTTTGAGGTCTATAACACTTTCACATAACCAATACTTATAGGATAGAATACAACCTAATAACACCAAAAGTGCCCTAGAATTCAACAAGCCTAAAAAAACACCCATGATAAAAGCATGATAAAAGGTAAATTTACAATATAATAATCTATTGTAACTATGGAAAAAAAGCATAAAAAACATGATAAAAATCATACCACATTAATTATTGGATAACAAACATGATACAAGTTTGTATTCTTTGATAAATTGCATGTGTGGCATGCCCCTTCAAGACTTGAGATTTTAGCAATGGAGATGTTATGCGAAGATTAAAATGTAGAGAAAACTAAGAATGAAAAGTGGAATCACATCAACCAAAATCTTCAACTTGAAAGCGCAATGCAATGTGGGTGAACCATGAATCACTATAGCATTTATGTAGAACAAAATAGCCCTTTCTTTTCCCTCTAATACTGGAAATCGAGGGCTCAAAGAAGCTATCACATGAAATAGACCTAACATATATGTGAATGCAACCATATGCCTAAATTTCAAGGAAAATGGAAGGCAGAATAACCCTTGGGATCCTCCATTACTGGAAATCGGGGGCGAAAGAATGATTTCACTATATTTTTTCTAGAAATTGCGGGTGAAATATATATTGGAGGGAGGTTTTGATAGGGAAAAATAGTTTTTTCATTTTCCTCATTAATATATGAGAAAATATTAATTTAGGACTTATTTTTTTCTAATAAATATTGGGCGAATACATTTGATTTGAAAAAACCCTTTCCATATAAGAAAATAGCCCACTAAATTTTTGTAACCCCCTTAATATATCCCATGGGCTATATATAGCCCCTAAAATTATCCATGTCACTTTCAAGCTATTGGTAAGATTGTCCAAAACATTATTTCCTTAGTATCTAATGACCACAATGAAGCTCTCATGCGGTCGGCAACCCAAGATGAGCTAGATTAAGTGATCAAGGAAATGAAAGTTGGGAAATCCCTAAGGCCCGATAGGTTTACCACATATTTATTTCACAACTAATGGGATATTATTTAGGAAGAATTTTAGAAAATCATGGAGGACTCCATAGTGACAGGTTCAATGCTTCAAGCGTTCAATGCTATTTTCCTTACCTTGGTACCAAAAGGGAAAAACCTATGAAATCTCAAAACTTTCGTCCTATTTCTCTCTGCAACTTCATCTACAAGAAAATTACTAAGGTGATGGAAAACATACTTAAGGTTATGTTTCCCCACATTATTTATCCAGAATAAATGGGATATGTTGAAGGTAGAAAAATCATGGATATAATCATCCTAGCCCATGAAGTCATACACGCCCTAAAAAATTCTTGACAATCAGGTATGATGCTCAAACTTGATCTTTCAAAATATTTTGACAATCTAAGCTGGAAATATATGGAGCATACCTTTCTGGATTTTGGGTTTAGTCATGAATGGGTAAGATGGATAATGCAGTTGATTTCCTCTTCCTTCTTCTCCATTTTAGTTAATGGCTCACATTCAACCCCTTTTCCTTTATCAAGAGGTATACGATAGCGTGATCCCTTATCTCCCTTCCTTTTTGTTATAATGTTCAAAGGAATAAGCAGAACCATAAATAAAACCATCAATGAGGGATATCTGACTAGGTTAACCCTATATGGAATTGCTCCTCCCATCTCCCACAACCAATTCATAGATGATACCTTGCTAATGGGAATTCCTACTGTATGTGAAGCAAGGAAAATCAAGCTCATTTTGGATGATTTCTATCAAGATTCAGGCATCTCTGTAAACCCAGACAAATATGCATATCTTCTTCTTCAATACTCCTAGGCTATTTCAAGTAAAAAATTGCTAGAACCCTTGGCTTCCAAAGGATCTCCCTTCCATCCAAATATCTGGGCATACCCCTAACTAACAATGCTATGTACAAATGAAAATGGGAATACTTGCTTTCTTCCCTTCAAAAAATTCTCTCTTCTTGGACCTTCAAAAATCTGGATCACAAGATGCCTAATTCTTCTCAAGATGGTGATACAAGAAATCCCCATCTACATATTACCTACACTAGTTTCCCTGAAACCAATCCTAAAGAAAATCATAATTATCCAATGAAAATTCCTTTGGAAGGGTACTCAAGAAGGAAGGAAGTGGGCTCTAGTTCATTGGACCATAGTAGTATACAATCCCAAGCTTAAGGGAGGCCTTGGTATCAAGGACCCCCAAACTTTAAATGAGGTTTTGGGAACAAAAATTTGGTGTAGATGGATCAAAAATCCATTAGACCTATGGGATATTTTTTTGGAGAACCAAATACACTCTTAATGTCAATGAAGAGAATCTAATAAGATGGAATGACCACTTAGTAGGCTCTATAATCGAACAAGCTTCCTAGAAAAATTAGACTCTTGTGCAAGACCATTCTTTTTGGGAAATCAAGGATGGCACCATCACAAAATTTTGGATGGATTCTTGGCAGCAAATACCCATACTTGCAGTAGACCAATAGTGGGATGATATTCAAACCAATATTCCTAACAGAGATATGAAGAAAGTGGCAAATTACTAGATAGATATTTGTGAGGATCATCTCTGGAGGAAGTGGGAAATTTTCCCAGCAAACTTTCATCTCCTTGATCAGATCAACCTAGATCAATGGAGTGAGGAGATGAGATGAAGAAAAATTTAGAAAAAGGATGAGCCTAGCATCTTATGTTGGGGTCACTCTCCTAAAGGCATGTTCACTATCAAATAAGGCTATTAGCTAAAAATTCAAAGTGAAGAAAACAATCCAAGAAAAACTTGGAAATTTATATGGACCCTAAACCATTGGTCCAAAATCAACACACTCCTTTGGCAAATGATGCAAAACCGTTTTCTTACATTGGGAAATATTCTCAATATAAATTTCACACACCCTTCTATCTGCCTTTTTATGTTACCATCATGAGGAAACTACGAAACACTTGCTTAATTATTGTGATTTTAGTAACTTCCTCTAGGATCCACTTGCTCAAATAATGCATACCTAAGACAGGAAAAGGGACAACGTCACAACCACCATCTCAAAACGGATACCAACAATATTAAAGAATGTCATTCTCAACTGAATCTAAACTCTTCTTTCAAGCTTCATCTTATGTCATACCCAGAAAGAATGAAATCGTAGGACTTTCAAATTGCAATATTTGCAGCAGGAGAGAGTCTGGGAGAAGATAAAAGCTGATATCGTGGAAACCATCAAAATTTCCTCCTAGAATGAGAAATATTATGACTATAATGATGCAGAAAAACATGTCCTAACTAATTGGGGTCTCACTAACCCCCAAGATTTTCAACATTGACCTCAAAATCATATCAACACTCCTAGTCCCAAGTCGTGGTCTCCAACTTCAGTGGGATTTTCCAAATTAAATTTCGATGATGCCTCGAAAGCAGATCCAGGATCGGTAGGGTATAGTGAGGTGCTTCAGGACAAATCAAGGAACATTGTTCATACTCTTGTAGGAATTTTGGGGTCCAAAACCGATAATGTCACATAATTATGGGATCTCCTCAGGGGAATTCAGTTGGCGACCAGAAGGAACAATATCAGGCTAATTATGGAAGGAGACTCACAAATTTTTCTGAAACTTCTAGACAAGCTGCTAAAAGGTTCTAAGGCTGAAAATATTTTCCAGCTGGAGCCTGCTAGGCCTTTTAGACTCGCTCGCAAGCACTATCATAGGGAAAATGATAATCATCCCTTTTCACGTCTCGCGTGATGCGAGCAAAGTATTAGATAATATTGCAAATGTGGAAATAATGTGTGACTATGCATATATAAAAGACTATCTAGACAATCCTAATCATAACACTGGTTGGACGGCTTGTCAACACATGGCTCTTACGGATTCCCACACCCAAATTGGGTGTCTCAGCAAATTTCTTAATGCACCCAATCTTAATAAGTGGGGGAATATGAGACCTACATGTTAGAGGATTTAACATGTAGTCTTCATAACGACCCTCCACTCGTTGTCATCATCCATGGTACATTCAATTCCTCATGCCAAATTATGAAGAGATACATTCCTTGGGTGGAAAAATTCTAAAATAATTCAGCACTCATATTTGGAGAAGCAAAGTAATGAAATAAAGGAAGGTGACGGAAAATTCGTGCTTAAAGTGGCAGTTTAGATGGTAATCATCACTCAGATTGGGCCACATATTCTCGTTTCCTCTACTTCCATTGATGATCATCATCATAATGGCTTCCTGATTTTTTATACTTCGATTCCTGAATTTTGGGCAGTGCATTTGGTTCATCTTGGTTCTATTATCCTCCTCATTCCCAATCCAAACCCTCTTGTATTTTGGAAGCCTCGTTTTGGGAATTGTTTTGATACTTTGAGAAACATTTATGAGCCTCTACGATTTTTCTTCACAATGGCGGAAATGCCTTCCTCATCCCATGGAAAAGGTAATTGCCACAAGTACAAAATGAGAAATTAATGACTAAAAAAATGACTAAAATCCAGCTATAAACAACTTTTTTTGAGTCAGCGACTAATAGTAGAAAATTTCCACTATCTTATAGCTTCCCTAACTTAGTCGTATTTCACTTAGTCATTAATAGCTTGACTTATTAGTCGTTGATTTAGTCATTGATATTCAATGATTTAGTGATGTATTTATTCATTAATTTAGTCACGGATTTAGTCATTGATTTATTCACTGATTTTGTCATGGATTGCAACAATTAATGACCAAATATACGACTAAATAAACTACTAGATGATAACATATTAATGACTAAGCTAAATATGACTAAACGTTAGTCACACTATAAGATACGAGAAATTATCTACTAATAGTCGTATATATATGAATTTAGTCATTTTTGTAGTCACAAATTTATGATAGGGCACGAAGGAATCGAACCACCAACCTCCTGCCTATAATTAGGCAGGTGCTCTACCATTGAGCTAGAACGCTTTAAGAAGTTGTTATTACTTGATAATGATGATATTTAAACAAATTTTGCATCATTTAAACATAAAAAATAATAATTATCAAGTTACTATAGATCCATAATGGCTTACCATGCACTAGACCTTCAAGTCCTTCTTGCACTTAATAAATGCATTTAAAAGACTTGAAAGACTATTATAAGGTAAACCATATGTATCTATAATAACTTGATAATCATTATTTTGTATGCTTGAATGATGCAAAATTCAAAAATCCCATAAATTTATAGGAATGACAAGCATGCATCCAATGTTAAACTATCTATCGAGTCATCTAGAGTCATGCCAAGATATCTGAATTTGATTGAAAATTCATAAGTAACTTGAAGATAGTGGTGGATGATGTCATGGAAATGAGAATTTCAGTTTATATAGAAGCAAAGGATGAGAAAATGGAGAAACTCATCACCCAAAATGTATATAGAATAATAAAAAGAAATATACAACTAATTCCATTTCACATCAAGAAGAATGGGCATTAACTCTAAGTACTCTTAGCCACTAGATAAATGGAAATGAAATGAGATGAAATATTAGCAACAATACCTTCAAGTTTGATTGTTGACAATAAGTATGAATACTCATGTGATCATTTTATTCAAAGGTGACTTAAACATCCACTAACCTTCAATCAAGGCAAGAAAACATTTTCAGATTGATATATAAATAAAATCAAATAAGCATGGTATAAACTGAAAATCATAATAGAAAATCATGAGCATGGTATAAAATGTTTTGAGGGGTATCTCAGTAAGTATAACTTTGTTAGGAGGACAAGATAAAAGACATAATTTGTTGTTTATATGGCAGTCAATGTTTGTTGCAAACAATATTTCAATGACCAAATAGTCAAAAGTATATCTCAATCATCAAGAATCATGAATCGGTTTGAAGAGCCACAGGTTGGCCATCTACAGAATATGTGGAAGAGACACAACTATTAAGACACTTTAAATTATTTAAAGAAGCACACAAGTGGGCTCCAAAATTTGGCTCAAACAAGTACATGTCTGCCCAAATTAGATTCATGTGTCATACCCATAAGTCATCCAAAATGTGTATAAATACAAGCTAGACTAAGGGATAGAAAAGGTGAAGAGGACAAGTCTAAGGCAGGAAACCTAGCAGCAGAGATGTGAGGATGCAAAAAGGAGAATTGAGGGCAAGAAATGAAGGCTGCAAACCAAGGATGATCAAGGAGCCATACCAGTCCTGTGTAAGTACATTTTTGGTATTATTTGTAATATTTTGATAAACCATATTTAGACTGGGTTTTAGGATCAAAGCTGGACTCGTTTGAGAAATGTTTTTTCACAAGTCTTGGACTAGTTGTGAACTGCTTAAAGGCTTGATAATATCAAAGCACTGAGCAAGAATTTATTACAAGATCATTTTGAAGAGGTAAAATGGACATGTTAAAAACTGATCTTAAGGGTTGCTTGAGGACTTTTAATAGGAAATCATTGGCTATACACGTATTGTTGATAAGACCGAGCTTGGGACTACATAGAATATGCTAAGAGGATGAACCACTAAACCATCACTTGAGGGACTATTTGATTCTTGACAGTATATTTAGTACATTACTAATCAGTTTTATATACATAATATAATCTAGTATGGGGGATGGATTCACATTACTCATCCCCAAAACCCACCAACCCCATTTATTGTTTCGTTCCCATTTTGAATTTTATTTCTCATTTCCTGTTTATGTTCATGTGGGCATATTGTAGGCATATTTTTCAAAAGTCGGCACCACAGGATTTCAAGCTTGTAGGTATAAGTTAATTCACAATTATCAGTGTTTTTGTAGAGATGGCATACTTGTCATATGTTCACCGGTAGATTCACTGAAGATTTATTACTTTTCTAGTTCAGCATCTGCCATGGGTTACAAAGCTAACAATTCAAGACAAATTTGATTGTTAAAAATGCAGTTTATCATATAAAACTATGGAAACAAGAAAGGGTGGAATTGACAAGTCAAGGTGTTACTACATTGTTGGATTTAGGATATATATCTATGTTGAATTACCATGCAGGGTATATGATATTGCCACTATAGAACTCAATCCCCTGACAAGAAGGTGGAGTGTCATTATCAATCCCAGATCTATAGAAGCCATTTAATTGGCATTCAGCTGACTAGCAAACAAACAAAGCATTATTTCCCATCTTGACCAAAGAGTAAGTTATGCAATTGGAAATAGTTAATTTTCATGAGGGTTTGAATGTTTATTTTCATCAATCCCATACCTTCTTTGATATTGCAAAAGCATCTTGTATTGGGGTCATCTCTTGAAATGAGATGAGTGTTTTCAAGAGCTCCCAAAGAACAATTCCAAAGATGTACACATCAACTTTTCTTGTATATGGATTTTATTTAATCATCTATGGTGCCATCCAGTGGTAAGTACCCATAAAGCCTCTCATTGTGTCACATTGGGACTCCAAACATGACACCCCAAAATCAACCACTTTTACACACATGTCATCACCCAAGAGAAGATTCTTTGACTTCAGATCCCTATGCACTATACCTTGAGAATGAAGATATTTCATTCCCTGAGCAATATCTAGGGCCATCTTCAAAATAAGTTTCAATGGAAGTGAATATGGCTCCTGCTTATGAAGGTATTTTCTCAATGAACCTCCAGGAAAATATTCAGTGATGATGCAAAATACAGGAGGCTTCTTCCATGCTGCAACAAACTATAAAATACAATTACATCACTTAGTCATTTAACATGTTGAAATAAAATGGCTACCTACTTTGAACATTCCACAGTCTTACTGCTTGTGTCACATGAAGGTTATTAGTTATGAAAACTACCTACTTTGACCATTCCATAGTTTTATTGCTTGTGTCACGTGAAGGTTATTAGTTACAAAAAGTACAAGACACAATAATAGCTACAACAATCTGTATAGGTGGTCATCAATATAAAACAATTGTATCAGTTCTAGAAATCTTAAGACTTGGAAACCTGGAATGAAATTAAAAAGATTATATCACATTTGAAGAAACCTAGAATGAAATTAAAAAGCTTACTACCTTACTTATATCATATTTGTTTTTTCAAATGGAATTTATAGCACATTCAAGAAGGTACAAAATCAACAGCCAGAACTATAGAGAGATGACAACCAAGCAATTGTCAAATCAGAAGCAAAAATATGAAGTTGAAAAATAAAACAGTAAATCAATAAATTGCAATGACTTCAAAATTCAATTGGTGAAATATGAAGCTTAATTTGAAAGAATCTAGTTTTAACTTTAAACTTACGTGAAAAAACTACAAATACAGGTTTTACAAGAAAGAAAAGTAGTCAGACAATTGGAAATGATAAATAGGAAACAAAGAATCATCAAGGGAGTCCTACTAAGGACTAGGAACATCAGAAATCAATTTTATCAGAAAACTTACTACATTTTAGAACCAAATTTCTGCCTTTTGAATTAGTAGAAATTAGAAACTCACAAGTAGGTTAAAAGATATAAAATGGATTTTACATTCTCTTGGAATGGTTCAGTGCTTTGTTGAAAATCGTAACCAAAAAAATAATATCCAAGAGAAAATGCCTGAAATATCCTATATGCCACATTATGTTAGCACAATCCAATCAATGCTTTTAGAAGCACCAATTTACAAAAGACGAGATCTAAATGCAGAATTGATAATTGTGTAGATTTAATTCAAATTTTCATATCAACTGAATTAAGATGTACATTGAAAACAAAACCACAAAAAATAGTCTGGAAGAAGAGAATCTTGTAGTCAAGGACTCTGGTGGGCTAGCTCAAAGCTCATGCAAGAGGTCTCAGGTCGATCCCCTAGGATGGTTGCCTCTGTTGTGTGCTTCAGTGGAGGTCTATACTGGCTGAAGCACCATAATCAACACTGATGGGTTTACACTGGGTGTGATCTCCGAAGTGCAGGGAAGTTCTTGGTGGTTTGAAAATTCGATGACCTATTATAAACAATTGAAGAAGTGTTTTGAAGAGTACATTTGAATGTCATAAGGGCTACAAAAAAATCATATTTGCTCAACACTGTGGGAAAACATGATGATCTGAGATGTAAAGTGTTTTGGCACAAGTGTCAATACTCAAAGAAATTATTGGACCTTTGAAGAGCAATAGCAGACTTGGAGAGACTAGAACTAAAGAGGAAAAAAAAGCATATCCCTTTGAAGTAAGAATAGGTCAAGAGCAGCCTTGAAGAATACATTTAATCAAGACATTGGCATATTTGCGAGCAGACTGAGGTATGAGTTTGGAGCTCACATTAGACTGTGTATGGGGTAGTCTTGAAGTCTGTTGAAGTGTAAATTTGAAAAAGACAAGTTGAAGCTAGTCACTATTAAGGGTGGCTGGGTGGTAGAAGGAGTTTGAGTTGGAGAGTGTTAAGTAGTGTGTAACTTAAGTGTCATTAATGAGAATGACTAAACTATTCACTTTGTGAATTGTTTTTGGCTCTTTAATGTTGTGAGTGATTGAATTCACATGTGATTACCTTAGTGTCAACATTGTGAGACCAAGGTGTTGCATATCATTGTGAGAAAAGTTGAATTAGGAAGGCCATGTCTCTGGTTGTGTCATAAGCTTTGTACATGCTCAACATGTTGTAGTTGAAGTGCATAATGTCATACCAAACAAATGTCCAGGACAATCCCACTAACTTCAATATTTGTTACTCTTCATGAAACAACAGGGATCCAAAATGTACATGGGTGGGGAAAACACTGTTCTCTGAACTACCAAACATGATCAACTGGCTGCAGAAATCAAAGTATATAATCAGCTCACATGAACTCTTCTCAATTCTAGATACCTGGACTTATTAATTTCATATAAACAAACACATAGCTTAGTTATTTGACTCTATGATGTATAAGGGTTTTGACAACCTCATGTGCATGCATGTAACATATCAATCTCAAAGGCTTAAATTTTGGAAATGACAGACTCCAAAATATTATTTGTTCTCCACTATATGATCTTATTTCGACATTGGAAATATGAAGAACCTTAAGTCAGCAGGACTATATGATGTAGGGTTTAATAAAAAATCACATAACCACCCTATCTCTTCTAGTTTAAACTATCTTGATTCTCTGGAACTAGGTCAACAATCCCAAGTTGATGCACTGAATATGGTTGACAAATTGGTATGGCTCAATACAAATGGGTTTTCCCAAGAACCTGAACCTGAAAATTTGACTAAAATGACATACTCTAGGCCTTTGAGTGCAAGGGAAACTCAATGGTTGCACTATTGTAGAAACTATGGAATGATACAAACCATATGAGTTAATATTGTTTGACTTGCACAGGTTTAACAGTCACATAAGTTTTCTTGTATTTATCAAATTTCAAAGTTGTGATTGATTGATAATCTAAAATAGAATTATAACAAAATGTAGAGTTCCATCAAAGTAGTAGTCCACATACCAGTAGAGTAGACAAGAGAATAAAAATACCAAATAACTGATTGACTACAATGCTTAAGATACATGCAATAATGTATTAGAAAACATTTTATGTCATTTAGATGCATACATCATGGAATAGAAATGAAGGAGCTCTAAAATATACTACGTACAAGATTATTAGTATACTAAACTACAACAAAAGGAATCAATATAGATAAACGTTTCTATAACTTTGCACAAATTGGCATATGTTTAGACAATAAACTATAGGTTCGTGTGTTGCATAATGATGAAGGACGAACTCCACCAAGTGCAGTGTATAGATATAATTTTACAACAGGTATGCCCATACCCTACCAGTAATCAAAACATGTGTCAAGTGGATAATACATATATATCAAACAAGTATAAAATGGGGAAAATATTTCTCAGTAGGCTTATAAATTTTATGGTTAATTAGCCATGAGAAACATTTTTAGCCACTAAATTTGATGGTCAATCTCAAAATTCTTGCTAGCCACTCTAGAATAGGAAATGAAATTCTAATCCAAGTATGTTATTAGGTCCAACCAAGGCCTATAATAGTCACATATCAGTTTATCTCAATCTCTACCATCCCCAACCATATTAGAGCAATGAATCCTCTCTACTCATTTACCATCCCCAACCATATTAGAGCTATGAATCCTCTCTACTCATTTCTACTACAATAGATATCGGTACTAGAATCTACTGTGCCAGGATGCTAGAAAGTTTTGTATCTGCTATTCCTCACCATTCATATTCCACAAGAATGGTAGAACCCAACATCCCATAAACCATAGATGGAATCTAAATCCTACCTCCCATGAATGCTACATCAGGGATGAGAGCTCTTCTCAAAACCTAAATGGGTGGAAATAATGAATGGAAGTGGAACTCTTTTCTCCATTAGTACAACATTATAACATAGGGCATGTTTCTGCAATAATTCCAAATAACTAGGCCTTCACTAATGCACCCCCATTTATGCCAACTACACCAAATAAGCATAACATAGATTTATTCTTGGACACTTTATTTACTAGGGGATAAATTTGGTGTATTAAAGCATTCAAGACAAAGGAGATATATGTGAGAGGCCTAGAAGGCCTTTTGGCTTGGATAATGCACATTCAACATTCATGCATTTGATAAACATCCTCCAATTGTTCACAAATAACATTGAGGCAGCATACCTTAATGACATTGTGGTTTACATTTGCACCTCGATAGAACGCCTAGAACATTTTTTACAAGTTTTACAAAGTTCAAACACCCAAAGGATAGATATATTTTTGTTCATCTCCTCTCTAGGACTCCTAGTTTTGTATCCTTTTGTTTCCTTGAGGATAGATTTTACTCCTAGTTTTGTATCCTTTTGTATCCTTTTTGTTTCATTTTTTTTACTCCTAGTTTTTGTAATTAGCTAGAGCACACATGCTTGAGGATTTTTTCAGTCTTAGTTGCAGATCCCAAGGAGGGCATGCATGCATCAACATATCCTCAAGTTGAGTTTCTCTTCATTTCGAACTCCAATCCTTGCAAGGAGGGTGCACTAGGTGAGCAGATTAGGATTAGGTTTTTTCATTGGTCTAAATTCATTGTATTTTACCTCAACTTCCTATTCTATATAGGAGATGTAGGGTGCACTATTGTGCTGGTTGGCGAGTTTGAGTTTTAAGCTATAACAGTGTAATTATTTTGTCTTTAAGGAAATAGAAGATAGATGTATATTGAGAGTTCCACATTGTTTGTTTGTTGTTTGTAATTTCCAGCAGTATCTATTTGTAGATTACTGTATTCAAATATTGTTATTTTGATTGAGGTTTTCAGTATTTAATCTACCTGGGTTTAAGCTAATTTATATGAATGTAGAATCTGCTTACCATGGTCTGAAAATTAACAAGTAGGATACTTCCTTGGCCTTTTTTGTGAATCTTGTCACACATTACATGCCAACTGTATTTCTTCTTTTTATACATCATGAAATACACCTACATGAATATTAAACTCCACAACTAAAATAATAGCTAAATCTTAGAGGATCTTTTCCTGGCATTAACTAATTATGTTTGCTCATTTCATCAAACACTGTGCCTGTACCCTAATACAACTTGTTCTGCATTTGCATGTCCTATTTTGTGTGTCACTGAAACTCATTCTTAAATACTACAGGGAACATACATTTCAGAATCCAGTTTCTTTTTATGATTACAGTGTTGGTCTGCTGCTTTGCTAGATAGGTATTAACAATGGAACATTGAACAACATTACAACAAAATCCAGTACATGGTTGATGCTAACTACAGTATTTCCTTAAGCAGTATATGATCTGCAAACTGAAAATGTTCTTCCTATTGAATGTCATCTATTTCAAGTTTTCAACTTTGTTATGTGCAGATTCACTTATAAATACACTATCAAAACCTAGCCGTTGCAGTATGTTTTTGGATACTTATGTGTAGGGTGTTATTTCCAGTAGCATGAAAACTTGTCCAATGCCGCAATGTCCACATCAGTGAGAAAGGTAGGGAAATATTTACCTTTTATCAAGGGTGCGAGTTATATCCATCTTTTCTCCAGATCAGTTGGCCTATGCAGAATAAGTGCTAGAGGAAATCTACCTGTGGGCTTAGTGAAGTTGTACACTGCTTTAATGAGAGGTTTTTACTTGGAAAAATAACAAATCTAACAATAAAATCCCAAGTATGGTGGATTCCAAACACTGGTTGTCTTTAATTAAATGAGTAATAAAGGGATAGAAAAAATCCATTAATACTGCATATCCTCTCATGAAGGGCATCTGGTGGCTCAAGTTTCTGTGAGAATCTTGGTTGCAGGCAAATTGAAGAGCTTGGCATCTTATTTCTTAGGCCATGACGCCCTTCAATTTTAGTTGCATTGCAGTTTATTTGGAGCTAAAGGTTTTTTGGTGCCAGTTTGGCATCTATGATTGATATAAAATATTGATCATATGAAGTACACTTTTCCTATGGAATGCTCGATTGGCTTTATGGTGGGGCCCCTTTTCTCTTATAACGCACTTGCTCATGTGATGATTTCATGATAGGTGATTACTTCTATGGGCGCCCTCTCTCTAGCCTATGTATGATGAAGATAGAAGTAATACAGCCTTTAGAAGGGCGTGAAAACTTGCAGTAGCAAACCAGTCCTTTAGGACACAGCAAAAAGGTTACTAGATGGGTGAGCTAAAGAAATGTTGCATTATTTGCAGGCCTGAAGCAATCTCAGCCAACATTAAAGGAAATTTGATTTATTCAGATCCCTACAGTGACTTGCACTTTAGTAGGTTGTCATGGTTTTAGTCCACACTTTGGTGCTTGAGATTTGATGGAAACCTTCCTAAGTGAAAGCGTTCCTCATCAGTAGTTAAAGGAGTGGCTTGTGTGCCACGATTAATGGAAGAATCTAGGCCTGCAAATACCCTTGTCTACAACATTATTTTCAAATGCATTTACAACATGACTGCTGAACTTTGCTACTCAATTCTTCTTACATCTTTGGCATCTTGTAGACCTGTGGCAGCTTGGTAGTAGAGGAGGTTTAACTTCCCATTATTCACCTAAATCAGCCTACATCAAAATAGTATTCCAGATTCATCAAAGGCCAGTGATCCACATGGAGGAGGGCTTGTAACTTTGTACTCATGTCTAGGCTCGTTTTGGTGAGACGTTACTTGTTAGAGTTTCTAACCCTAGATCAAGGGTATGCAATTGCTATTTTGATGGAGAGATCGCCTTCTTGACCCCGTTTCTTGTCAAATTTAGAGGAGCACTCCATCATTTTAGGTTGCCGGGGAACTTTTCCATGCTTTTGGATAAGCCATCCCACTTGGGAGAGGTTTAGCTTAATTATTAATGGAAGAATCTAGGCCTGCAAATACCCCTATCTACAACATTATTTTCAAATGCACTTACAGCATGACTGCTAAATTTTTCTGCGCAAGTCTTCTTACATCTTTGGAACCCCTTAGACCTACCCTTATAGAGGGGTCAAAATCACAACTTCCTTATATTTTCCAAAACCCTAAGAAAAACCTACCAAGTACGAGGTGTGCTGGTGAAGATAAGGGTAAAAACCCCTAAAACTTAGTTGTTGTACAAGAAATAGGATGTTGAGAACTATAATTTCAAATCTTAAAAAACCTAAAGAGTTTTGGATAGAGGAAGAAAAATCCACACTCACTCTAATACCATGTTATAAGCATGAGATATAGGATCTATAAGACTCGCTCTAGGTGCATTTGCAACAACGAGGTTTATATCCAAGGACTGACTGATTCTAAGCAATTATGGGCACAAGTAGGACAAATCTAAACATGTTTAGGTATTTAAACAACCCTAATTAACAAATGTTCTTAATCTTGGGTCTGAAATGACACCTTTTACTTGAGGGAGCAGCCATCCAAGCAAAGAAACAACTCAGATTTTGGCAGCAAATCAAACAAAATGTTAAATTATTACAAACAACTCATATTTTGTATGAAGAGTATTATTAACTAGGGGGGTTTTTAACTTGTTTTATGATTGATTACACTTGTAAGGGATAAATAAGGTTCAACAATTTCAAACTTTCATATTGTTTGTGCACATTACAAAGCATATATGTTGGCATCAATAAGGCCATTCATCCCTACTTCTAACTTAGGGTCAAAGATTGGCCTAGTTTCTATTTGAGGGTTTAACATATTGGTAAATTTTGGTTTATGTTGAAGAAGGATTCTAAAGCCCCAATGCTTTTAATTTTGCTCCTTCTTGATGCAGGAGCATTAGCTCTCAAGACCAACTACTAAATTTCTGATCGGAACTTAAGCTCTAGACATTTGCCCAAAGAGGGGTCAATTGTAGAGACATTGTAAACTTTCATGTAAAGTATTTTATTTTCCTATAAAATCTAGATAGGATAAAAGATCTAATCTGATAGGTGTCAATAAAGGATGATTCATGTAACTAACGTGATGCACGTGATGCAGGACCATCGTTGCATGCCAGCAATGTGATCAGTTGGTCACATGCTGTGGAATATTTTTGGTTGTTTGATGAGTCATAGTTTGTTAACGACGATGGGAATGATGGTGGATCATGACCCCCTACATGGAGACCAATCCACAGTTTGTTTATTGTGATAGGGATGTTTTCATGATGCTTTGTAGTTGTTTGTTTTCGGTTACACGACCACTCAGGGTGGGAGTAATAGTTTAGCTTAAATAGGAATATTAGAGAAGTAGAGGGGGTTCTATTCTTCAGGGTTAGTATTCCAATTAGTAGAAGGGAAGATCACACCTGCGTCTGGTTTCCACTTGTAAATATTTTGAGAAGACTGAAGAAGGAGAGCCGAGCTATGTGTTTTTTATATTGGTTAATAGAAGGATTAGTTGTGTGTTTGCAGTGTTGTTATCCTAGATGTATTTACTGTTTGAATGATGTATCTGTGAAGAATCGACTTCGATAGTTTTTTGAACATCTGTGTATTTCTGTGTGATTGTTGATTCAAGTGTTAAATCATTGTTTGAATAGTTGAAGTATTTCGTAAACGCATGCATAGAAGTGTTAGGATAATTAATTTTAAATATTGAAGGCTGGATTGATCGGTCCTATGATCAATCGGTGCAGCATGCAGATTTTCTTCCATTAACAAGTTTTGCAGAGAATGAATGGTGGGGATTGAGTTCGCAGATGAAGATTTGACGGTCCAGGAGAGATCCGCAATGAAAGTTGTGAGGGTGATAATGGATCTACCAAGGTTTGTGAGATTTGCATCAAAGAGTAGATCGACAGTAATGGAGAAGGCCGCAAAGATCTGATGGCTAGAAAAATTGCAGAAGGAAAGTTGCAGGGGAGCAACTTCAGAAAGTTGACATTCCACATCTCGCATCCCGCATCCCGAAACCCGCATGCGAAAACAGAGTTGCGGAAAGCCTGTTCCGGAAAGAGACTTGCAGAAAATCCTATTGTGGAAGCATAATTGCAGGGAGGTAAGTTTAGAACATAATTTGGCTGAGAGCTAAATTTGGTAATTGTGCTAAGTGTAGGAACCACCAGATCCTGGAGGTGCTGGTTGGGTTGGATGTGGTTGATCCCACCTACACCAATTTTGGTATCAGAGCGTGAAAAGATTTCTTGCGTGTTGGAAAATAGAAGTAACTTCTAGGTATGACTAGATAGAAGTTGTTGAGAAATTCCATAGTTGTAATTGTGGGTAGAATTTATGAAAGGGAGAGGAGAAGCTCGTGTGGGGGAGAAGTGTAGCAATAGAAGCTTGGAAAGAGAAAAGAAGAGTGCTCAAGAGGTTCTTGATAGAGGACCAGCGTTACCAAAATACCAAGTATAGAGAAGGGGCTTGGTGAGGTAAGTTGTAGCAGTGTGAAATAGAACTGTTATTGCAGAGGCTTAGTACAAGATAATGGTTGCACCTGTAGGAAGAGCAAGAGGTCGTGACAAAGGTCCACCAACAGTGAACGCATAAGTTATGGAGGAAATGAGGGAGCTATGAGCACGTCTATGAAGGTGAGAAGACAGACCAGCAACAGTCTGAAAAGAAGAAGAGTTTGCATGCCAGTGGAGAAGAGGCTTGTATCCTGAGCAGTAAGTTATAAGCATAGATATCTACTTTGGGAGGAATGTATGCATGCAAGGGATAATAGAAGGAGTGAATACATCTCAGCAAAGAAGTCAAAATCTTTGAAGACAGTGATGAAGGAAACTAGTGAGGGTTTCTGAGAGAAAGTGAAGTGTGGCCAAGGACCTAGTATTTCAACTAAGGATTGAAGTACAAGAGGACATTTATGTTCTCATGCATATGAGTTGTGGGAGAAATCCTATAAGGATCATAGAGAAGTGCTCAGGAGGGTTCTAGAAAGAGGACCAGTACTTTCCGAAAGACCAATCATAGAGGAGGTTTGGTGAGGTGAGATGTATCAAGGAGAACTGTTACTGCAAAGGCTAGCGCAGCTCATAGAGAGTGAAAGAAACTCAAGAAGATGACTATTAAGAGTCATGGCAAAGTTTCAGGAGGGAGACACAAAGGGAGAAAAGAAAATGCCAAGGAAAATGTCATATGGAGACAGTTGAGTGATGAAGAGTATGAGAGAGAGAAGGCTGAGATAAAATTCCATCTGGAAGTAATGATGGAGCTATTACAGAAGAAGGAGGAAGACCATAAATGTGGTTTTCTTGTGAAAAGAAATTTGAAGTGGGATAAGCTACAAAGGAGAGGAGAGCAACTGATGAATGCTCAGTATGAAGAAGAGATACTCAAGTCAAGAGAGTGTATGAGGGAAGTCTTGAAGGCTAAAGCTTCAAGTGAGATCAAGAGGTCTCAATGTTTTGAAACTGATATTTTGTGTATGTCTACAGGTACAATGAATGAAGAAGGACAATTTGTTGATATTATCATCCAGAAGGAGGAATTCAAGTAGAATCTTAATTATGTTTTGGAAGAAGATGAGGCAGTTGGGTCTCATGCAAATACATATGAACAGTCAAGAGAAAGTGTTTCTTTTCAGCATGCAACAAAAGTTGAAAGTAGAAAATGTTTGGTTTATGATGATAGCCAAGAGTGGGATGAAGCAAGGGAGGAAATCAAGCATTCAGATGTTATGCTTGGGGAAACTGAAAAGAAGGTTATTGAGGATTTTCTGAGTCTTGTAGCAGACTTGGGACATCAGGAATATTTGATGATTGAGTCATCAAATAAGACCATTGAGTCTTGTGGGTTTAAAGCTGACAGATTGAATGTGTTTGGAGGTATTGTAGAAGAAAATCCATCTTATGGAATTTTCTTAAGTGAAGCTGGAAGTTATCTAGTAGGACATAATGAGGAAGATGTTAAGCATAAATACATAGTGCTTGAAGAAGCTGACAAGGAGATGTTATTGCTAGAGAACCTGTTAGAGAAATATGAGTCTAATTGTGAATGGAAACCTCAGGTAAACAAGCTATGTTTTAATATTTTTGATGAATAGATGAAGTACCTTGAGGGGTGCATAGGCAAAGATGAAAGTGTGAAAGATTTAGTCAGTCTAGATGGACAGATGGAATTGTTTTCAAGCAATGACAAAGGAAAAGATGAGTTATTGTAGCAGAAGGAGTCTATAGAGTCCTTAATTAACGAAGGAAATAATATTATTGGGGAAGAGACAGTCATGTCTTATGAGAGGGAATTTGTTCCTGCTGAGGACAAAGAAAATTTGGTTTACTTAGAGATCCAAGGTAAAAATGATGGACAGACCTTTGGGACTGCCACAAGAACAGAGAATCAGAATTCTATTCTGACAAAGAGGGATGAGATAGTGTCACAAAAACCTTTGGTTAGTGACCAGAAAGAAGAAATCCATAAGGAAGAAAGTGAGGCTACTATGTCTCGAATTGGAGATGAAACAGTCTTGGGACTGAGGAAGACTGAATTGACTAATAGAAATGGTGAAAGAATTGAAAGACAATTACTGAATATTGTCGAGACAAAGGTAGAGAAGAGTTATGCTGACATTGAAATGCAACATACTGTTGAAGTACTTGAAGGAGATCAAATAGTAAATGAATGGCCGAGTTTGTTGCTGAAAGCATTTGAACAAGAGGGAAAAGTTGTAATTAATGATATGGAAGCGTCTCATGCTATAAAAGAGACAAGAGAAGATACTAGTTCACAGTTCTACGATGTGTTTACTAGTATACAAGGAGGAGTGATTGAGTATATGACTGCAATCGGAAAACTGAGAGATAAATTACTTTTTGAAAGAGAATTTCCAAGCAGAGAGAATGAGAAGGATATTGCAGAGGGAGATGCTTATAAAAGCATAAAGGAAGTAAGGGTGGCAGCAATGTCTGGGACAACATCTACAACAATCTCAAGAGTTGTAGCAGAAATTAAATCAAGGAAGGTTGAAGAGGGTAACCATCAGTTTGAAAATGAATGTACAGAATGCAGTAAAGTGTAGTGGGAGAGTAATCAAAACAAGATTTGTTTTCAGTAGAAAATTAAATTGAAGGATGTCATAAATGAATTGTGGAAATTGATGAAAATTCCTAAGAAAAGCTACAACAAGGTAAAGCAGGAAGACCGCTGTAAAGTTGAATGGAGAGTGAAGAATGATGAAGGTAAAGACAGTGGAGTACTACAACATAAGGTTTGGAATCTTGGAAGGTTATAGCCAAATAAAAATGAATATACTGAAGTGTATGGACAACAACAAACATAAGTTTGGGATCCAGGAAGATGTGGGCTAAAGATGCATAATTAGGACATCATGCCTTCTTTCTACTTTGGGAATCTGATGCAAGAGCATTAGCTCTCAAGACCAACTAATAAATTTCTGATTGGACCTTGAGCTCTAGACATTTTCCCAAGGAGGGGTCAGTTGTAGAGACATTGTAAACTTTCATGTAAAGTATTTTATTTTCCTAGCAAATCTAGATAGGATAAAAGATCTAATCTGATAGGTGTCAGTAAAGGATGATTCATGTAACTAACGTTATGTAGGAGCATCGTGGCATGCCAGCAATGTGATGAGTTAGTAACATGATGTGGCATATTTTTTGTTGTTTGACGAGTCATAGTTTGTTAGCAGCGATGGGAATGATGGCGGATCATGACTCCCTGCGTGGAGATCAAGCCATAGGTTGTTTATTGTGATAGGGGTGTTTTAATCATGCTTTGTAGTTGTTTGTTTTCGGTTACAAGACCACTCGGGGGGGAGTAATAGTTTAGCTTAAATAGTCAAATTAGAGAAGTAGAGGGGGTTTTGTTCTTTAGGGTTAGAATTCCAATTCGCAAAAGGGAAGATCAGACCACGTCTGGTTTCCACTTGTAAATATTTTGAGAAGACTGAAGAAGGAGAGCCGAGTTGTGTGTTTGTTCTATTTCTTAGTAGAAGGATTAGCTATGTGTTTGCAACAGTTGTTATCCTAGATGCATTTACTATTTGAATGATGTATCCGTGAAGAACCCACTTTGGTGGTTTTCTGAACATCTGTGTATTTCTGTGTGATTGTTGATTCAAGTGTTAAATCGTTGCTTGAATAGTTGAAGTAGGTCGTAAATGCATGCATAGAAGTGTTAGGCTAATTAATCTTAAATATTGCAAGTTGGATTAATCGGTTCTATGATCAATCAGCACAGCACACAGATTTTCTTCCATTAACAAGTTTTGTAGAGAATGAATGTTGAGGATTGAGTCCACAGATGAAGATCTGATGATCCAGGAGAGATCCACAATGGAAGTTGCAAGGGCGACAACGGATCTACCAAGGTATGTGAGATCCACATCAAAGAGTAGATCGACGATCATGGAGAAGGCCGCAAAGATTTGATGGCTGGAAAAATTGCAGAAGAAAAGTTGCAGGAGAGAAACTTTGGAAATTTGGCATTTCGCACCCATCATTGCGCATCCCACAACCTGCATGCAGAAGGCCTGTTGTAGAAACAGATTTGCGGAAATCCTGTTGCGGAAATAGAGTTGCGAAAAATCCCGTTGCCTAAGCAGAATTGCGGGGAGGTAATTTTAGAGAAGAATTTGGCTAAGGGATAAATTTGGTAATCCTGATAAATGTAGGAGCCACCAGATCCTGGAGGTGTTGGTTGGGTTGGCTGTGGTTGATCCCACTGACACCACTTCTTCTAGCATTTTGATCAGGGATAATACCCTTTAGGATTTATTGGATCATTATCAAGTAAATCTTATAAAAATGTTGGTTTTCACTCATGTTAAAGTTTTATTTAGTGGTCCATATCCATAATCTAATAGGATTTTTGGCTAAGCTTAAATATCAAAATTGATATATGAAATAGTGGTCAAAATATTGTATTTCGACCTCAAACTTTTGGGAACCCTGCACTCAGCTTTACAATTTAGAAAATTGATCATCAAATTCAAGTCCTTAAGCTACAAGTCCATGTTATTTTGGGATGCCTCGTAAAATCTTGAAGATCACTATATTTTTTTGTATACTTACTATATATCAAAATTAGAGAACTATTTTCTCCCTTAGTAATCTATAACCATCAATCAAACCTAAGTATTACTGAGGGTCAACAAGTTTAGTCATTTGATTGAAGGAAATAATACTCTGTTTTGATTAATGAAGAGAGCATCCCTGTATGATTTTATCTTTTTCATTAATCCTATTCATTATATACATGTAACAAAGGTAAAATCTAAAAGATAAATTTGATCCTAATTACATGAAAATGATCTCTCATCTAATTGTCATGATAGGAAAACCTAGATTGATTATATGGAATTGATAAAAATCATTAGTCCATCTTAAATGATACAAGAATTATTACATGTCTGTACTCTGTATGCCCATAATTCTTGTGCAATATATACATATGGTAACTGTCTAAGTTTTTTGTTTTGATGATTGTTCCTAATTAATTGTTTAAGTTTATGTTGTGGTAAAGCCATTGCATTACAACCTTGGCATAATTAGTAGTGAACACTCTGTTAGCAAGAGATTTGATTTCATACAAACAAAATTACTCAACAAATTGTCACCCAAATTCATATACAAAATTATAATGAGCCATTTCTCATCCATTGCATTACAACCTTGGCGTAATTAGTAGTGAGCACTCTGTTGGCAAGAGATTTGATTTCATACAAACAAATTTACTCAACAAATTGTCACCCAAATTCATATACAAAATTATAATGGTCCATTTCTCAAACCATTGTACCAAGCTTAGATTCATTTATTTGGTATCCATCTACTGAGTATATAGTCATATTTCGAAACTCTGTGGTTCCATTACCATGTTGTATGAGTTATTTTATTTATTATTGGTTCAATAAAGCAACAAGTTTGGTTATTAGTACTATTATTCACCATGGATGGATTCTCATGTTTCACACTAATCATATTTTTGTAGGATTTTTCCTTGCTACTTTATTTGAGTGGAAAAGGGTTAATATGTTAGATGAAAATTTTCTCAAATCATAGGAGCAATCAGGCATGGGAAGTGATTAGATTATTACAAGTATTGTGCTTATGAAGCTAAACCCTTAACTTGAGAGCTCTGATAGCTTGATAGAATGGGAGCATTTACAACTTTGGAAATAGATTCAGGAACATGTTGAGAAGAAAGTTGAATGATTGTGTTTGAGTTGGCTATGTATTGTTGTTAACATTGGGTATTTACCTGGGTTATTCAGTTGTAAGAATTTGTACATTAATAAAAGGGATTCAAGCATGTGACGGTATTCATATCGATTATGGAGTCTATTAACTGAAATGTATTGCTCATGTTGCAACCATTTGTCGCTTGTTGAGATTGTAAAATATTGTCAATTGAATAAGGTTTTGTGAAGTTTCTAAAAAAACGAGATATCTGCAACTGCACCAAGAGTATCGAGGTGCTCTACAACCTAGTATGGGGAGATGTTGTAACGTAATGTGGGTAACATTGACATGGATACTATAAACCATATCACAAAGGAAAAACATGTCATCTCATAAAACTAAAATTTAAAACCAACATAGATCCATCTTAAACCCAGATCTACCAAGCACCAAGAGAGGGATGCAATTTCTTGAGGTGTAAATTATTTTATCTTGAATTTTTTACATACCAAGAAAAAAAAAATTTTGATCCCTCTCAGATTGGATAGATCCAGATTTAAGATGGATCTATGCTGATGGATATCCCATTTATTTATGTGCATGCTTATAATTTTTCCGTGAAATACTATTGTGCTCAGGGTTGATTGTTGTCTTTACTCTGTGATTCATTGGATTCCTACACCACACCATCATTCACAATCACCTCCTTTGTTAGATTGGGATAACAATTTCTATTTCATTCTTTTGAGGGATAAAGGATTTTTCTTCATTTAAAAAAATATGGAACTTTGGAAGTAAAATAACTTCTGAAACAAAAAAATCTATGTGTATATTTGCCCGGAGTTCCTAAAGAGGATTGTTCATAGATAAATGTTTTTCTCTGTCTACATTAAGGATTTATGAAGCTGATGAAAATTATAAAGTTTCCAAATATATTAAAAATAATCTTCCCCTTTCTAGAGAAATTTAAAATTTATTTTAAAAGAATAAAATATTCCTAAAACTTGTCTCTATTTGTTAAATATAGGGCTCTATCTACCATTTCTTGATAATAATTCAAATAGGAGACAAGAAAAAAATGGTGTACCTTTATATGAATGAAAGATGAACAAATATCCTCGATATCTGGGAGCTTGGGTGTTCGTGAGATCTTCTATTCTTCTGCTCATTAATTATTCATGAATCCTTTGATTTATCACGGACTCCTTCAGTTTGTTGTCACGTCTCAGTATTCCAGGTCCTGCACAATTGTGGGTGTTTTCATTTTTTCCTGTGCTGTCTAGGGTTGTGTCTGTGTAACTTTTTTTCTCTGCATTAGAGTTCTTTAGACTCAACAAATTCGGATCAAATATTTACAAAGTGAAATCGTTTAATTAAGATGAATTTAGATCCCCTTAACACTAAGATGATGTATATCTCTAAAACCATAAACCCTTTCCCTTTTGAAAAGGTGTAAAAATTGTACTTACACAAACGTGTTCTTGAACCATATAAAAATGAAATGAAATGAATTTAGAATAGTGTTATTTCATTTTTTATATCATTATTTTATATATCGAATTTAGATTAATGTTATTTCTTTCTTTTTAATATTATTATTTTATATATAAGTTTTAAAGATTGAATGGTGTGAGTATGAGAATAAAACATTTAGGACTAGGTTGTGTTTAGAGATAAATACTCTTAAGGAATACTATTTAAAGAGAAAAGTTTCTCAATTTATTAGAAGGATTGAACAAAGACTGAGTATTGAGGTGGCTTCGTGTTAAGGTTCTTTAGGTTTGAATCATGGTTGTGGGGTGTGTAGTTAAAGATGATTTTTTCAGCAATTTCATGATATATTTTTCCAAACATCTCAATCATACTTGTAATATTAAGACTCCAAAATGATTTGACCTAGTAAAGATGGATAATTAAATGGATCATGCTTCATATGCTTGTAATTAGTAGTATGTTAGAGCATAAATAATGGGTGATTTGTATTGGCGCTTAACCATATATGATAGAGATGGTTGTTTTGAGAATCTTGTCTTTGTCATCAAGTGCCTTTACAGTGAATATGATATTTTGATTATTGGTAGGAGTGATCCTGCTAATTCTCTTTTGAGAGACAACCCTTGTAGTGATCAGAGAAGTTGGAATTTGTTAAGGGAAATCGACCCTCTAAGACCTATTTCTGAATGTTGTGTTCAAAATGGGTAAATACTTGAGTTGTTTATGTCCATAAATTAGAGAGATCAATCCAAGTGTTTGACGACATACTTGCATGCAAAGTGTTTGAAGAAATGATTACTTAATTTTTTTTTGTTAAACTCTTCATATAAAAACCCGAGTTCAAATTATGCTCAATCTTAAATTTTATACCCTTATACAGTCCTTGATTAGCAACAACTATTAATGTGTTCTTCAGTTAACTACTGAAAATTAATGACTGAGAATACAACTGCATAATAAACCATAAATTCATAACAAAAAAACAAATGCAACCACACAAAGTAGACACAAGGATTTACCCTAGAAACCCCAACTGGGGAAAACCAACAAATGTTTGTCTTCTTCTTGTTGCTGGATTTGATTACAACAACACTACAATAATCCTTCAGATAAACCCTTTAGATATAGACCAAAACACACATGAAAATGATTCAAATCCTCTCTGCAAACTAGATAGACAACCCCTAGATCCATCTTGGATCCAATAGACAAAAAAGAATTGACTCTTCCCTAGAAAAATTTATAATATGCAACTGAGATCTAGAATGCTCACTACAAGAGAAAAATCATCTCTTGCAATTGTGATCAC
This sequence comes from Pseudotsuga menziesii, assembly GCA_001517045.1. Taxonomy (NCBI): domain Eukaryota; kingdom Viridiplantae; phylum Streptophyta; class Pinopsida; order Pinales; family Pinaceae; genus Pseudotsuga; species Pseudotsuga menziesii. The sequence continues at coordinate 253,023 of LPNX010117933.1, forward strand.
TCAATCTCATCATATAACACATGATAAAAAATGTCATCATTGTCATCGTCATCATCATTTTCATCTCCATCTTCATCATCGTTGTCATCTCCATATTTAATTCTTTTATAGTTTGTTAATGGCCTTTTACAACCCACCATACTTACATTTACTGTAGTCGATTACAATTATCTACATTTCAATAGTATCATTATCTTATCCCATTTTTTTCTAATCCAATTTGATTATATTTTCCAACCTTACCAATCAAATCTAATTTTATTGCTAAGAATGTAGCCGATAGAATTTTTAAAAAGTGATTTCTCTACCTCTAATATTTCAATGTGATATCATGATGGTTATAAGTTATGCATGTTTAAATGGTACCAATATCCAACTTGCAGGTAATATTTTCCCTATATAGGGAATGTATGATAGCATGGCGCCTTATGCATGGCCCATGAGCCCTAAAGAAAAAAATTATTTTGTAAGGATCTAACTTTTACTCTAGAACATGGATTGGGGCATGGGAACCAACCCTAGTGTGACAAACCTCTAAATGGACACCACATATTCCTCACATACCAAATATTCTATACACAGGCCATGTTTGGTAGCCTCGTGCCCCAAACATGGTCTGTGATCCCCATAAGTAGATAACATGGCCTAAGACATTAGATATTTTCCCCACATCATTCCATCATTGTTAGTGTCATCATCATTGCCATTTTCATCGTCATTTCCATGGTCATCATAATCATCATCATCATTATCATATAATCACATCATAATTAATGTCATTAGAATCATCATCATTATCATCATCATCATCATCATCATCATCATCATCATCATCGTTGTCATCATCGTCATCGTCAGTCTCATTATCATCATCATCATCATATTCATTTAATCATGTCAACATCATCCTCATTGACTTTGTCGTCATTTTCATTTTCATCATCGTCATCATTTCATCATCATCCTCATCCATGTCATTGTCATTATCATAATCGTCAATGACAATGTTGATGATGACCAATGATGATGATGTTGATGATGACGATCAACATAATCAAGGTCATGATGATGATGATCATCATCAACATAGTGATAATTTTCATCATAATTTCTATCATTATCAACACCATCATAATAGTCATTGTTGTCATCATATTCATATAATCACATCATCATCATCGTCGTCGTCATCATCATAATTAGCGTCATCGTCGACATCATCATTAATGGTAATGTCATCACTATCATCATCATTCATGTCATTGGTAATTATCATGACCTAGATGATGATGATGATGATGACCTAGATGACGACGATGATAATGATGACCTAGATGATGATGACAAAGAAAATAATTATGATGATGACAATGATGAAATTTTAAGAATTAGAAAGATTCGTGAAGGTCATTCGCATTGTCATTTCCATCATAACCATCATTGTTGTTGTCATCATCATTGTCATTATCATCATAATCATCATTCATGGCATCATAATTATAATTGACATTGTCATCATTTTTTCATAATTACCTTTGGCATAAGAACTACCATCGATCCAAAAGATGTGATTAGTGGAAAAGGGTCATGGAGAACACATATGACCAACAATTATCTATTATGCTTATAGGTATCGATATGGTACTGGTTCTAGTACCTAATTCATAATTGATGTATAAGGAACCTAATTTTCCTTTGGCACGCGCTTAACTAGGTTTGCTTCAATGGTGCAACAGGGATAAAGATGGTCAAGAGAAAATTCATGCAATTGATTTGTTGGATCTCTAAAGATCAAGGTGCATGGCACCAATATTACTAATACAAGGTAGACAATTTACAAAATTTACACTTCATTGTCAAAATTGCAAGTCTCCATGACACAATTAAAAATGGCTAACATAAATGACTAATTCATATTCTTCTAGCTAGTCATTTTTATGTCGTGATTAAATTAATCGTTTATCTTAGTGATTTTTAACTCTGTCACTTATTATCTAGTCATATTTGTTAACTGGTGACTAAATTAGTCATCAATTTTAGTCGGTTATAGTTGGGTCAATCAAAATTGCTCATATTTAGTAGTAAATCACTTGAAAAACTAATTCCTCATTTTGTACTAATGGTTAGAGCGCGAGTAAATAAAAAGCTACTCAGAAATTTCAGATGTTCAAGCATTCCATTCTGTCTTCCAGTCGTGGAAAAATGGTGAAGGTTGAAGAAGCACTCTGGAAGGAACTGGAAAATCCTACAAGCAAGAAAGAGTTGGAGGAGGTAAAATCCTGGATTGTTGATATTGACTCCACTTAGTATCAACGCTTTCTATATGATAGAACCATAACCTTATTCTATATAATGAAATGTCTCATGGGCGGAGTTCTGCTGAACCAAAGTGCATCTGAAACCCACCCAGTACCTGAGATATGTCATGGGTGGAGATGTGCGATGGAGTCAATATTACCATTTACAAAATAGACACTATTTCTTAGAGCTTGGGACTCCCTTTCTTCCCGTAGTCTTATCTCTATGTTCCCAATGTAGGCAAGCACTAGTTTGATGGGAATGATGCTCACCTAATGAATCCAGGTACTTTAATTTCATAGATATGGTCAATCCACTATTGATGGTTCTTTTTGCATGCTCAACAACTATGGTTATGGTTTTCTTTAGATTTTGGCAGACACTAATAAGTCAGGCATGTACATAATAGTTTTATTATGGACTGGCCTTGTTTTCCTATGTCAAGGAGGGGTCATTCTTAGATAAACTAAGGAGTTGTTTATATCCATGTACTTGAAATTTTTTAAAGCGTGTAAAATGTGGTAAAATTGCTTTATCACCCTCATTGAATGCAAAAGGCTATGTATCGAATGGCATAATGTCTACTTCTAAGATCAAACATGCCCTGTACATATTATATACAACCCTGATGGAAATGAATTATTGTGTTCCAACTAAATCATATACGTATCATACATAACTAGATCCATTTTTGGATGATGATAGTAATTACACATAAAAAAAATCACCAAAAAACATTTTACTTCTGAATGACCCTTACAAAAAAATATATTGTAAAACAAGTCTCGAACCCAACAAATTTAGGTCACAAATAAAATTGACAAACTTATCAATACGAATAAAAAAATATACCAGCCATGAAGTTCTCAAAACAAATAAAATAATCTACCAAAATGCTTTGTACAACTCTACAAGAGGACAACGAAAATAATGACCATTCCAATATAACCCCGCCATTATAATTAGTGTTCATTCTTTTATATTACAATCATCACAAACATCAACAATAATAGACATAAAATATGAACATGTACACTCTCATTAATGGATCCCTGATGTACGAATTCCAACAAAAGTTAAAGCATATCAAAGCAATATTAAAGGATCGGAATAAAATCACCTTTGGGAATATATTTTAAGCTCAAAGGGATTTGGAAGAATGCTTGAAGGAAAATCAGAACAAAATGATAACACAATGGCAAACTCAACATCTCCTTGAGGAGGATTCCCTTCCCCGAAATAAACTAGAGGAACAATATAGCCAGGAAGAAATCCTCTGGAGACAAAAGTCTTGCATCCAATGGCTTCAAGAAGAGGAAATGAACTCCAAGTTCTTTCATAGGTCAATGATCCAAAGAAGACAAGCTAATAGGATCCACTATCTGGAAGACATTGAGGGATGTAAGCTTACGGATCAGAGAGACATGGAGTAGGATCTCACTAGGAATTACCGAGCGCTACTCATAGAAGCAATTATGGACCGCTCTACAAGGATAATTTTAAGAACACCCCCGAAATTTATATGTATAATAAATGGGTGAATATCCCTAATATATAGGAAGATTCGAAGGATATTTTTATCAATAGTATAATATGTATATATAATTTGTTGTCTAATATTTCATTATATTATATAACCTTATAAAATCTAGGCGAACATTTCACTAAATTATAAGATACTGTAAAATATTGGCAAATGTTTCACTGAATAATTAATATTGTAGAAACTTAGCGAATCGTTCATCAAATTATAAAACATTGTTACGCCTTGGTGAATATTTTTCTATGAAGACTCAACTTTTGATTATGCAGATTACTAAGGTAGTGTAATACAAGAGCATATACCAGATCTTGACTCTCTCAACTCCTAGACCCACAAATGAACAAATGCATGAATGAGGAGAGGAGAGATTTATTTATACATTTCCCAAGTATAATTAGGGCACTCACAACTAGAGGTGCTAGTGAAACACAACTACACTAACTAGATTCGAAGGAAGTGGGGAATTCACTTTTTATCTCATCCCTTAATGGTCCAACGGACACTTTGGGAGCCAAATCTTGACATATCGACAAACTAATAGAATTGAACACTTTACACTGTGGAGTGATTATGGCATCCACCAACCATTATTACAATGTGGAGCATTATCGAGGCCCACAACATTAATACAGTGTATGAATTCCCAATTAGATTATTTTCCAAATCTCTCATTTTTAAGCTACCCTCTGAGAAAAAAGTAACTTGCTTATATGTTTATAGATACAAATGCCACTTTTTCTGTTCTTTTGTTGACAATCAAAATATGAATTATGTCTTTTGATTTAGATTTTTTAGAGTTAGTTAAAAACTTGCAATGGTTATTAGAAATAAGAACACACACTAACAAGAATAGAAAGCACATTAATGCATCATCATGCATATCATTAGAACCACAATGCTAAATACTACTTTTTCTTAGATAAACTGAGGAGGTGTTTATATCCATGTCCTTGAATTTTTTGAAAGCATGCAAAATGTGGTAAAATTGCTTTATCACCCTCATTGAATGCAAAAGGATACATATAAAATGACATAATGCCTACATATAAGATCAAACATGGCCTGTACATATTATATACAATCCTAATGGAAATGAAGTATTGTGTTCCAACTAAATCATATACGTATCATACATAACTAGATCCATTTTTGGATGATGATAGTAATTACACATAAAAAAAAATCACTAAAAAACATTTTACTTCTGAATGCCCCTTGCAAAAAAATATATTGTAAAACAAGTTTCGAACCCAACAAATTTAGGTCACAAATAAAATTGACAAACTTATCAATACAAATAAAATTTTTTACAGCCATGAAGTTCTCAATACAAATAAAATAATCTACCATAACACTTTGTACAACTCTACAAGAAGACAACGAAAATAATGACCATTCCAGTATGGCCCCACCGTTATAATAAGTGTCCATTCATTTATATTACAATCATCCCAAACATCAACAATAATAGACATAAAATATGAACATATACACTTCCATTAATGCCTTAGATCCAATAATAATTACAGAGAAAGATCCTAATAAAAGCACATTTTAAACAACTGGGTCAAATTAAGTTTAAATATATAAAAACCATGTGGCATCTCTCCAACAAGAGTAGCATCAACTAAGAACATATAAATGCCAGTTAATAGTTTGAACATGAGAAGGCATAAAATAAATCATATATTTTGAGCTCTATAAAACTTTCACAAAACCAATACTTCTAGGATAGAATACAACCAAATAACACCAAAAGTGCCCTAGAATTCAACAAGCCTAAAAAAGCATCCATGATAAAAGCATGATAAAAGGTAAATTTACAATATAATAATTTATTGTAACTGTGGAAAAAAAGCATTAAAAACATGATAAAAAGCATACCACGCTAATTATTAGATAAAAAAACATGATACAAGTTTGTATTCTCTGATAAATTGCATGTGCAGAATGCCCCTTCAAGACTTGAGCTTTCAGCAATGGAGATGTTATGCGAAGATTAAAATGTAGAGAAAACTAAGAATGAAAAGTGGAATCACATCAACCAGAACCTTCAACTTGCAAGAGCAATGCAATGTGGGTGAACCATGAATCACTACAGCATTTATGTAGAACAAAATAGCCCTTGCTTTTCCTTCTAATACTAGAAATCGAGGGCTCAAAGAAGCTATCACATGAAATAGACCTAAAATACAGGCGAATGCAACCATATCCATAAATTTCAAGGAAAATGGAGGGAGAAATAACCCTTGGGATCCTCCATTACTGAAAATTGGGAGTGAAAGAATGATTTCACAATAATGTTTCTAGAAATTGGGGGTGAAAGATAGATTGGAGGGTGGTTTTGATAGGGTGAAATTAGTTTTTTTTCATTTTGATCATTAATATATGTGAAAATATTCATTTTGGACTTTTTTTTTTCTAATAAATATTGGGCGAATACATTTGAGTTGAAAAACCCCTTTCCAAATAAGAAAATAGCCCACTAAATTTTTGTAACCCCCTTTAATATAGCCCATGGGCTATATATAGCCCCTAAAGTTATCCATGGCGCTTTGAAGCTATTGGTAAGATTGTCCAGAACATTCTTTCCTCAGTCTCTAATGACCACAATGAAGCTCTCATGCGGTCGGCAACCCAAGATGAGGTGGATCAACCGATCAAGGAAATGAAAGTTGGGAAAGCCCTAAGGCTCGATGGGTTTACCACAGATTTATTTCACAACTACTGGGATCTTATTATGGAATAATTTTGGAAAATCATGGAGGAATCCATAGTAACAGGGTCAATTATTCAAGCATTCAATGCTACTTTCCTTACCTTTGTACCAAAAGGGAAAAACCTATGAAAGCTCAAAAATTTCATCCCATTGCTCTCTGCAACGTCATCTACAAGAAAATCACTAAGGTGATAGAAAACATACTTAAGGCGATGTTGCCCCACATTATTTCTCCAGAACAAATGGGATATGTTGAAGGTAGAAAAATCATGGATAGAATCATCCTAGCCCATGAAGTCATACACACCCTAAAAAATTCTCGAAAATCAGCTATGATGCTCAAACTTGATCTTTCAAAATCTTTTAACAAACTAAGTTGGCAATATATGGAACATACCCTTCTGGATTTTGGGTTTAGTCATGAATGGGTAAGATGGATAATGCAGTTGATATCCTCTACCTTCTTCTACATCTTAGTTAATGGCTCACCTTCAACCCCCTTTCCCTACGGTAGGGTGATCCCTTATCTCCCTTCCTTTTTGTTATAATGTTTGAAGGAATAAGCAGGACCATAAAGGAAACCATCAATGAGGAATATATGACTTGTTTACCCCAGTATATAATTGCTCCTCCCATATCCCACAACCAATTTGTAGATGATACCTTGCTAACGGGCATTCCTACTATATGTGAAGCAAGGAAAATCAAGCTCATTTTAGATGATTTCTGTCAAGCTTTAGGCATCTATGTAAACCCAGACAAAGCCCGTATATTCTTCTTCAATACTCCCATTTCATCTCAAGTAAAACATTTCTAGAACCCTTGGCTTCATACCCCTAACTGACAATCCAAATATCCATTCATACCCCTAACTGACAATGCTACGTACAAATGAAAATGGGAAGACTTACTTTCTTCCCTTAAAAAAATTCTCTCTTCTTGGACTTCAAATATATGAATCACAAGATGCCTAATCCTTCTCAAGTCGGTGATCCAAGAAATCCCCATCTACCTATTCTCTACACTAGTTTCCCCGAAAACAATCCTAAAGAAAATCATAAATCTCCAATGAAAATTCCTTTGGAAGGGTACTCAAGAAGGAAGGAAGTGGGCTCTAGTTCACTTGACCATAGTAGTATACAATCCCAAGCTTAAGGGAGGCCCTAGTATCAGGGACCCCAAACTTTAAATGAGGTTTTGGGAGAAAATTTTTGGTGTAGATGGCTCAAAAATCCATTGGACCTATGGGCTTGTTTTTGGAGAACCAAATATACTCCTAATGTCAATGAAGATAATCTAATAAGATGGAATGACCACTTAGTAGGCTCTACAATATGGCAATATCCTTGGCAGAATTAGACTCTTGTGCAAGACCATGCTTTTTAGGAAATCAAAGATGGCACCATCACAAAATTCTGAATGGATTCTTGGCAGCAAATGCCCATACTTGTAGCAGACCAATATTGGGATGATATTCAAACCCATATTCCTAACATAGATACAAAGAAAGTGGAAAATTACTATATAGATCATTGTGAGGATCATCTCTGGAGGAAGTGGGAAATTTCCCCAGCAGAATTTCATCTTCTTGATCAGATCCACTTGGATCAATGGAGTGAGGAGATGAGATGAAGAAGAATTTGGAAAAAGGATGAGCCTGGCATCTTATGTTGGGGCCACTCTCCTAAAGTTATGTTCACTATCAAAGAAGGCTATTAGCTAGAAACTCAAAGTGAAGAAAACAATCCAAGAAAAACCTGGAAATTTATATGGACCCTAAACCATTGGTCGAAAATCAGCACACTCCTTTGACAAATAATGCACAACCATTTTCTTACATTGGGAAATATTCTCAACAGAAATTTCACACGCCCTTCTATCTGCCTTTTTATGTTACCAACATGAGGAAACTACGAAATACTTGCTTAATCATTGCGATTTCAGTAACTTCCTCTGGGATCCACTTGCTCAAATAATGCATACCTAAGACGGGAAAAGGGACAACGTCACAACCACCATCTCAAAATGGAGACCAACAATATTAAAGAATGTCTTCTCAATTGAATCTGAACTCTTCTTTCGAGCTTCATCTTGTGTCATACCCAGAAAGAACGAGATCCTAGGACTTTCAAATTGCAATATTTGCAGCAGGAGAGAATCTGGGTGTCAGTACCCCAAAAAGTCATAAAAATTTAAAATTTTTAAGATAACATAAAATGTCTGAATATGTAGTTTACTAACTACTAGTGGTTAGCGAAAAATGAAACAGTCTAACATTTAGTATTGATCATTTTCATATTACGTTAACTAATACAGATTTCATTTTTGTAATGTATATAAGATTGACTTGCATACAGCTTTCTTTTAGTTTTACTAATAATTTTACCTTTTGGAAAGTAGGTGAAATCTATCTTGGAAACTTGGGCTTACTTAGCATTTATGCTAACACAGATGGACTGCTGGTTCTTACAGGTTTAACAGGTAACGATCGACCAAGTAGGGGTTTAATTCGTCAAGTAGCAAGAAGTATATTTGTTGTGTGTTAAATGCTAGTAAATAACTAGCTATTTAAAAGCAAGCTTTGATGAGGTAAAGTAACTGTCTTTTATTTCATGAAAGTACTACTATCAATCTTGATTGTAAAGATTTTCATTAGAGTACATGTTTCTATTTTGTCTCTAACTTACTAGTTATGGAAATTATCAACCTGTTGCTTGCATGTAAATATGCTCACTAACAAGTTATAAACTTCATTGCTTACATTATCTCCTTGCTGTAGGTACTATTGTAACAACATACCTTACCATATTATTTCATATAGTACCAATCTGGTTGTTACTTCCATCCTGTAGGAATTTTACTACCTGGAAATATTTTTGACATTATAGGTTTGGTCCTTGTAATTATATGCATCATGTCATGATGGAATATTATCTACCATCACTTTCATAAGTCTAATTCATAGGTAAATATATTATTAGTGTTATTCCAATCATTATAGACCTTGAGCATAGTTTATTCCATTGTAAATTTAT
>LPNX010117933.1:262666-285967 GCA_001517045.1 Pseudotsuga menziesii
TTAAACTATGCTAAGAACAAGCAAACATAAATAGTCACAAACTATCTTTGCCAAAATAATAATAGGGTCTATTATTATTATTGACAAGTTAAGTATACAAACTGTTATTTGTGAGAGCTTATACCAAGGTTGAGCCTTATGATTGTTTAAATGTCATGGGTTAAATACTTTTTACTCTTATAGTCAAAATTTATATATTATAACTACTCTAAACCATCGGTTACAAACAATAAGGTTTGAAATATAATATATGAATGTTTGATCGTCGTTTTGCAAAGTATACATATTAATGTTATTTGGAAAAGTTCTAAAGCACATGGTCAACTTTGGGATTGTTTCAAAACCAAGGTTGTTACAACCTTACCCGATGGTCAACGTTATGTAATCATCGTTAAACAAAATACAATCTTTGAAACTATCGTTTACAATGATATAGTTCTTGTATTATCATTGGTGGATAATGTTTATATGCACCCAAAGTCATGTACATAGTTTTTTTATTAAATCATTGTAATTAATATTTTGATGATCAGAAACGCAGATAACTATAGAACAATCCCATGCATGGTTGAAAGGATTTGAAGGCACGTGGACTCTTCTTGTCCATGCATTGATGACTTTTAAGGGCTTGGAAACACTATTCTCTTGTCAAATATCTCCGAGGGTTTCGTTGGCCTTTGGGCTGCTCTGTGTGATTGTCTTGGCGGCCATTAGAGGCTGTTTCTTTGTCTTGCTTCTCCATTGCCAATATTCATTACTGTGAGGTTCCAATATTCAGTCTTTGCTTGCAAACTATCGAGCTTGTGAACCCTTCTACACAAGTGGTTATTGTTTGTGTTTGGGTTTTGTCCTGTCAATAGTTTTTAGCTCTGCTCTTCTCGTGGCTTTTCACGACTCTGTAAAACTTTAAGTTTGTTGACCTCATATCCACTCCAAGGCCGACATAGGGGTTATATCCCTCTTTGCTTCAACCACTTAAGCTGATAACAGCTTCGTCGATGCTCGAATTCTTTTTCTTGCTTACAGATAAATACACTTAGTTTTTAATATGAATAACTCGTTGTTAAAATGTTTATACAGTTAGGTTTGTAAATGGATATTGAGCTTGCATTAGCGTACATTGTTGTTCTCTTTGCAGCAACTCATGACAGCTCTAAACTTTAGTGACAAGGATAGCGTTGGCTGGCTTCAGTGGACTCGTGGCCCCAACCGATAAGCCCTGAGTTCAAAGAATGGGTTTTACCCTGCTTTTAAAAAGGTTTGTTGATGATGAAACACAGAGCTTGGAAGCCTGTCCAGTTTCTTCATTAGATATGAGGTTTTAATAAGTTGTTTTTTCAGTTTTGTTACAAACCCTCGGTATGATGTTGGGTAGTACCGGTGTTGAGCTGCGTGATGTATTTTGGTTAAGTTTTTAGCCTTATGGCCTGTCAATGTAATACATTTTGTTTTTAAGAAGGATTTTAACTTCAAGCCTTGTCTCGTTTTTGCAATGGATTTGTAATCTTGTAAATTATGATTCTGTGTTATTTAGGGTTTTTCCTCTTTGACTGTCAGTGAAGAAAATAACTGTCTAAGATATCTTTTTGTAAGTAATTATTGTTAAAATAAAGACTGTAGCTCAGTCGAAATGTGAAATTTATAATTTTAAACTTACTTGTCCAGAATATACTGCTAGGGTTACCAGGAATGAAACCCTTGTCTAAATATGTTATTCCATTTATTATTACTTAAGTTCTACTTCTTGTTACTTCGATTTGGCTATTGCATGTGTGTGGTGGTATATTAACCTATTAATTGTAAACTTATCTTACTTGTTTATAAAATATCTTTGTTTTAAGAAGAGACTATAAACAGTCTAAAGGATGCTTTGAAATCTTCATGTAAATGGATTAAAACTTAAGTAAATTAAATTATAATTAAATAATTTATAAGTTAGGGTTTCGACCCCGAGGTTCTTCCGTCACAGGTTATAAGCATGTCTGGAAATATAGAGTAGTTTCTAAATATGTAAATTCTTAGTTTTTGTATTATTTATTGTTTATATTTACAGTTCTTATTTACTATTCTGTAATATAGAATTTATTCAGAGTTCTCTAAAGGATAGAAAGTAAACTTTGTAAATATGTTTACTCTTTATAAATTAAGGGTTTTTAACATAACCCTAATCTAGTTTATATTAGGTAATAGTATAAGATTTAGTTGATGTTTTTAACAAATAAACTTTATAGATAATAGCTTGTTTAAATACTTAACTATATACTATTATTGTAACTCTAATGTAGTTTACTGTTTCTTTTCTACATTTTTATTTAGTTAAACTAAGTAAAAAGAGTATACTCAAGAAAATCATAACACTGTTTTTCCTTCATAATATTTAAAACATTGAAATAATTTACTCTGCTATTTACAGATACACAATCCGACCTACTCTTTTCATTCTCTTATCTACTTAAAGCATTATGTCTATGCTAGAGTACGACCTGGTTTCTAGGTGTGGAAAAACATAGTCTAGAAATTACTTTTATTATATTCCATTATTTCGAGTTTTTTTTCTATAACAATATAATAAGAATATTAAATCTAACATTTCACAAACTCTAAACTTCTAACATTCATTTAACAGATAAACCAAGATTATTTAACTAAAAACAGTAAACTCAAATAACATAGAACCTGTTGAGGACAAACAACAACAGCTTTAGGAGAGCGCTCAAACAACGCTTCCTCAGGACCCCCGAGCCTGTTCCTAGTCTTCTTGGCTAAGAACCAGGTGGAGATTGCAAACACTAGAACCCTCTGTCAACTGACTAGTTCAATACCTCAGTAAATACTCTGCTCTCAGTAGTATGATCTTCAACTTAAAAGCTGCACTATATCAATCAGCAGTTATTCCCTCAAACACTTTCCAAATTTCCTTTCCATTGAATTTCTCTGAAGCACATTCATTCAACCTGAATGATCACTTCCCTAGAATGAGCAGTGCCTAGCTCTCTTCAATGGGAATTTTTATAAAGATTGCCTAGGTCTTTTGGGTTAGTTTTCATTAATTGAGCCACCTGCTCTGATTCCACTTTCTTGGGGAATCATGACCACAAATGTAGAGAATTTTCGACCTGCAACAGTTGGAAGTGGTTTGAGGATGCTGCCACATGTCAGTTTGCTCTCCACCCAGTCTCCTCCACCAATTTGACCAGTAAACACTCTTTTAACAACTCTCCTAAGCTGTTGTCTCCTCCTTTATTTTTTTATAAATAAAATATTCATAATTTACAATAAATATCCTTGACCCTATTGAGTCATCAATTACAACTTAGCATAAAATTTAACATATTGTCCTCAAACAATATTAAATTGTTTTTTTGCAAAATTGGGGTATGTGACATACACACCCCCTTAAATTATAACATCGTCCTCGATGTTATTTATTCTTTGTCCTCATAATTCCCTTGGAACAAAATTAGATATCCATCCCACATATTACTTTCCAATTTCCAGGTGGCTTCCTCTGGACTAAGGTGCTGCCATTGCACCTTCACCTAACCAATGATGTGGTTCCAAAGTGTGATATCCCTCTGCCCGAGGATAAAGTCTGGTTCCACCAGAAAATCTCCTTCTGGTTCCACCTGTACATCATTCCAGTTAACAACATGAGTAGCATCATGAACATATTTCTTTACTATATAAATGTGAAAAACATTATGAACTCTTAAATTCGGTGGTAATGCTAATTGATAAGCTACCTGTCCAATCCTGGACAGTATTTCAAATGGACCACAGTAACGAGGTGCTAGTTTTGCATAACTACCCAAGCTCAAAGAACTTTTTTTGGGTCTCACTTTGATGAACACATGTTCACCTACCTGAAACTCTTTTAGAGTTCTTTTAAGGTTTGCTTGGATTTTCTGTAGATCTTGCGTAGTTTTTAGATTACCTTGTACCTGCTTTACAATTTATTCCATTTCTTTCAATAGTTCGGGACGTAATACTAATATGTCCACCAGATTACTCAAGAAATAGGAGTGTTACATTTCCTTCCATACAAGATTTCAGAAGGGATAAATCTGGTTGAAGCTTGATAATTATTATTATAAGCAAATTCCACCAGATGCAAACAATCCTCCCATTTACCTGGTTGATCCTTTACATACATTCTTAGTAAATCTTCCAGTACTTGGTTTACTCTTTCAGTCTGTCCATCAGTTTGAGGATGGAATGAAGTACTAAAATTTAGTGTATTGTTTAATCCTTTAAACAGAGATTTCTAAAAGCTACCTGTAAATTTAGGGTCTCTATCTGAGATTATAACTTTTGGTATCCCATGCAGTCAAAAAAATTTCTTTAGAAAGATAGCAGCTATGTTTGCAGCTTTATACATAGTTTTAACAAGTATAAAGTGAGCTGCTTTAGTCAATTTGTCAACTACTACCATTATAGAATCATTTAAATTCTGATTTTTAGGCAGTCCAGTAATAAAATCAAGACTAATTATCTCCCATTTCCAGCTAAAAATGGGAAATGGATGAAGTAATGCAGCTGGGTGTTGATGTTCAGTTTTTACCTACTGACATTCAAAACACCTAGCGATATATTATGCTAGTTTAATCTTCATATTTGGCCAAAAATATTCTTTTCTTAACATAGTTATAGTCTTTTGATAACCCGGATGGCCTGAGTATGGAGTTTTATGGATTTCATCTAAAATTATTAGCTTAACTTTAGGTAGATTAGGTACATACATTCTGTCTTTATACAGTAAAAATCCTTTTTCATTCAAACTGTACCCTTTACTTAAACTTTCTGTGGAATTTTCTTTTGTTTTTGCTTGTAAATTTTGGTAAATTTTATCCTGTTCTATCCCTGCTTTAAACTATTCTTCCAGATCTGTTGTATAAGTGTTGATAACTGCTGCAAAGTTTAGCCTTGCATTTCTACTTAATGCATCAGCAACTTTATTTTCTTTCCCTTTAATGTGCTAAATTTCGAAATCATACTCACTTAGAAAATCTAGCCACCTAGTTTGTCTAGCATTCATATTAGGTTGATATAATAGATATTTTAGTCCTTTATTATCGGTCATTAGAATAAATTTTCTGCCAATTAGATGATGATGCCACATCTTTAGAGCATGTATAACAACAGCTAATTCCAAATCATAAGTTGCATAATTCTTTTCATGAATTTTTAAATTCCTAGATTCATAAGCAATAACATGCCCTTCTTGAGTCAATACTCTGCCTAAACCATCATTGCAGGCATCAGTACATACTACAAAATCCTTATTTGGATCAGCTATTCTTAAAATAGGTGCGTTGGTTAATAAAGTTTTTAACTTTTTAAAACTATCCTCGCATTTCTGGTTCCAATCAATTTTTTTTCCCTTCTTCTGCAAGGAAGTTATCAGATTTGCGATTCTTAAAAAACCTTCAATGAACCTCTTGTAATAACCAGTAATTCCCATAAAGGATCGAACATCAGTTACATCTTTAGGAACTGGCCACTCTTCAATCGCCTTTATCTTTTCAGGATCTATCGAAATTCCTTCCTTAGTCACCACATGACCTAAGTACTGGATTTCATCCTTAAATAAATCGCATTTACTAAAATTTGCAAAGAGTTAATGATCTCGTAACTCTTGCAAAACAATTTTTAAATGTTCATTATGTTCTTCTTCAGATTTTGAATAGATTAATATGTCATCGATAAACACGACCACAAACTTATCTATATACTTATGCATAACGTTGTTCATTAAACACATAAAAACAACTAGTGCATTAGTAAGCCCAAATGGCATGACGACAAACTTGTAATGGCCATATCGAGTCCTAAAAGCTATTTTAAAGATGTCTTCATCTTTAATCTTGACTTGGTGATATCCAGAACTTAAATCAATTTTTGAAAACACCATAGCTCCTCGTAGTTGATCAAACAGATCATCTATGCGAGGCAATGGGTATCTATTTTTAATAGCCATCTTATTCAACTGACAGTAATCTATGCAAAGTCGCATAGTTCTGTCCTTTATCTTAACGAAGATGATAGGTGCCCCCCAAGGAGACACACTGGGTCGAATATACTTCTTGTCAATAAGTTCTTTTAATTGGGACTTTAGTTCATTAAGTTCAAGTATGTTCATCCGATAAGGGGCCTTTGAGCTAGGTATTGCACTCGATACCAGCTCAATGGTAAAATCTAGTTCCTTTTTTGGGGGCAGTCCCGGAATTTCTTCTAGAAATACATTTGCATACTCTTTTAAAACTGGTATATCCTCCAATTTTAATTTATCTGTATTATTTAGATTTTCTTCATTAGTTACTGTTACTACATAAGTCTTACATCCTTTCCTAATAGCTCTCTTAAGTTGCAGAGAAGAAATCTACCTTATTGTTGTTTTTCTAGGGATTCCCTGTACACTTATTGATTTTCCATCATTATTTATACAAGTAAAGATTTTATCATAACAGTTTAAGATCACCCTATGTTGTTCTAACCAATCCATACCGATTAGTATGTCGTAAGAACCAAGAGGTAATACATTAAGATTTATAAAAGTTTCAAATTGATTCATAACTATTGCACATTTCTTTAAAAACAAGTTACCTTCCTTTTTACACTAGTGGCTAACTGAACCAACCAAGAACTTTCAAATTTTTCAACAGACAGCTTATATTTTTCTACCAATTTAGGTGAAATATAACTTAGACTAGCTCCTGGATCAATTAAAATAGCTATAGGGGTTTGGTTTATCTTACCTTCTACTTCTACCATGGAATTTTGATAGTCTGCCTGTCGATTCTCTAAGGCTGCATTAATCCTGGGCATACTCCTCGCTAAGTCTCCAACAATCATTTCCTCCTGTATTGCATGGATATTACTAACAGTCTTTTTTCGATTAGGACAGACTGAGCCATAATGTGGGCCATTACACTCCCAACATTTTATAGGTTCTTTGCGTTCAAAGTTCTTTGTGTAATTACCATGATTATTAACAGACTCTTTACCCTTTGAATTGTTCTGATTGCTCGGTGAATTATTCTTATTCCCTTGGAAATTCTTGTTAGGAAAATTTCTAGCCTTATTATTTTTAGAATTCCGATTGGGCACAAATTCTTTCTTCTTTTGATCATAATTATTATTATTCTTTTTGGCCTTCCAGTTGGCCATACTCTCCTTCTTCATATTCTGTTCATAACAGAAATTGGCTTTCCTCATAGCTTCTTCCAGAGTTTTTGGATTGTCATACTCAATCCTATCCTTTATGTGATAAGGTAAACAGCTGAGGAACCGTTGTACCTTCGTTTTTTTCGTCTACAAGTTATGGCACATACCTAAGCAGACTTAAAAACTTGCTGTTCAAATCTTTCATAGTCATTGTTCCTAGTTTAAGCTCATAGAATTCTTTTTCTCTCTCTTCATAGTATTGTTCAGATAAGAATTTATTTTTAAAGTACTTCTTGAAGGTACTCCAATTTACATTCTTTTCTCTTATTCCTTTCACTCTCTTTAAATCTTGCCACCATATATCAACTTGCCCTAAGAGATTATAGATAGCCATTCTAGCCTTTAATTGGTTAGAATAGTTATAAATCTGGAAGTACTTCTTCATCCCAGATAACCAGGATTCCGCTTCCTCCCCTTCTCAGTTTCTCCATTAAAAGTTGGCGGTTTAATCTTTTTAAACTCCCTAGAAATTTCCTCATAAGGTTTATATTTTCTCTTTTTAGTATAATGGTTGTCATCACTACTATCACCGGTGGAATGAAAATTACGTTGATCACCAAAATACCTCTGAAGATAAGCTGCTTTCATTTTTAGTCTGTTTAATCTTTTTATATTTATGTTGGTGACTTATATCTTCTGAATCAGCTCTTTTACCCCTTCCCTCAATTTGAAATATTTCGGTTAGGATCTGATTCAGCTCCTACTGAGCCCTCGGGATCCTTTCATTTTCTTTTTTAACATATTCCATTTCATATTTTAAGTCTTTTACTGTTTGTAAAAGTTATGAGGAATTAGTGGTTATGTCTTCTTGTATAGGGTCTCTTTGTATGTTTTCTTGTTCAGTAAAGGGAGATTCCTCTTCCGCATATTCCTCCAGTCTTTCCATACCTATTGTTAAACTCATAAACAAATTTCTCTGTTGAATAACATTAAAAGAAAACATCAGCAGAATGATTTAATACACTATTTCATATAAGCAAGTTGAGCTTCATCAAGGCCTAGTGTTTGAACCTTGAGCTCTGATACCACATGTCAGTACCCATAAAATTTATAAAATTTTAAAATTTTTAAGATAACATAAAATGTCTGAATATGTAGTTTACTAACTACTAGCGGTTAGCGGAAAACGAAACATTCTAACGTTTAGTATTGATCATTTTCATATTACATTAACTAATACAACTTTCATTTTCGTAATGTATATAAGATTGACTTGCATACATATTTCTTTCAGTTTTACTAATAAGTTTACCTTTTGGCAAGTAGGTGAAATCTATCTTGGAAACTTTGGCTTACTTACCATTTATGCTAACGCAGAAGGATTGTTGGTTCTTACAGGTTTAACAGGTAACGATCGACCAAGTAGGGGTTTAATTCATAAAGTAACAAGAAGTATATATGTTGCTTGTTAAATGATAATAAATAACTGACTGTTTAAAACCAAGCTCTGATGAGGTAAAGTAAATGTCTTTTATTTCATGAAAGTACTAGTATCAATCTTGATAGTAAAGATTTCCATTAGAGTACATGTTTCTATTTTGTCTCTAACTTACTAGTTATGGATATTATCAAACTGTTGCTTGCATCTAAATATGCTCACTAACAAGTTATAAACTTCAGTACTTACATTATCACCTTGCTACAGGTACTATTGTAACAACATACCTTACCATATTATTTCATAAAGTACCAATCTGATTGTAACTTGCATCCTGTAGGAATTTTACTACCTAGAATTTTTTTTGACATTATAGGTTTGGTCGTTGTAATTATATGCATCATGTCATGATGGAATATTATCTACCATCACTTTCATAAGTCTAAGTCATAGGTAAATATATTATTAGTGTTATTCCAATCATTATAGACCTTGAGCATAGTTTATTCCATTGTAAATTTATTATTATCATGTTGCCTCACTTATAGCAAGTTGTTGTTTAATAATAACTATTATGATAGATTTTTTCTACTTAGAACTTCTAATCTGAAGTTTACCCTAAGTGACACTAATATGACCAAGATTCTTATACTATGCTAAGAACAGGCAAACATAAACAGTCACAAACTATCTTTGCCAAAATAATAATAGGGTCTATTATTATTATTGACAAGTTAAGTATACAAACTATTATTTGTGAGAGCTTATACCAAGGTCGAGCCTTGTGATTGTTTAAATGTCATGATTTAAATACTTTTTACTCTTATAGTCAAACTTTATATATTATAACTACTCTAAACCATCGGTTACAAACAATAAGGTTTGAAATATAATATATGAATATTTGATCGTCGTTTTGCAAAGTATACATATTAATGTTATTTGGAAAAGTTCTAAAGCATGGTCAACTTTGGGATTGTTTCAAAACCAAGGTTGTTACAACCTTGCCCGATGGTCAACGTTATGTAATCATCGTTAAACAAAATACAATCTTCGAAACTATCGTTTACAATGATATAGTTCTTGTATTACCATTGGTGGATAATGTTTATACGCACCCAAAGTCATGTGCATAGTTTATTATTAAATCATTGTAATTAATATTTTGATGATTGGAAACGCAGATAAATATAGAACAATCCCATGCGTGGTTCAAAGGATTTGGAGGCACGTGGACTCTTCTTGTCCATGCATTGGTGAATTTTAAGGGCTTGGAAACCCTATTCTCTTGTCAAATATCTCTGAGGGTTTCATTGGCCTTTGGGCTGCTCTATGTGATTGTCTTGGTGGCCATTAGAGGCTGTTTCTCTATCTTGATTCTCCGTGGCCCATATTCATTGCTGTGAGGTTCCAATATTCAGTCTTTGCTTGCAAACTGTCGAGCTTGTGAACCCTTCTGCACGAGTGGTTATTGTTTGTGTTTGGCTTTTCGCCTGTCAATAGTTTTTAGCTCTGCTCTTCTCTTGGCTTGTCACAGCTCTGTAAAACTTTAATTTTGTTGACCTCGTCTCCTCTCTAGGGCCAGCGTAGGGGTTATACCCCTCTCTGCTTCAACCACTTAAGCTGATAACAGCTTCGTCGATGCTCGAATTATTTTCCTTGCTTGCAAGTAAATACACTCAATTTTTAATATGAATAACTCACTATTAAAATGTTTATACAGTTAGGTTTGTAAATGGAGACTGAGCTTGTATTAATGCACAATGTTGTGCTCTTTGCAGGAACTCGTGACAGCTCTAAACTTTAGTGACAAGGATAGTGTTGGCTGGCTTCAGTGGACTCGTGGCCCCAACCAGTAATCCCTGAGCTCAAAGAATGGGTTTTACCCTACTTGTAAAAAGGGTTGTTGATGGTGAAACACATAGCTTGGAAGCCTGTCTAGTTTCTTTGTTAGATATTAGCTTTTAATAAGTTGTTTTTCAGTTTTGTTACAAACTTTTACTATGATGTTGGGTAGTACCGGCCTTGAGCTGCGTGATGTATTTTGGTTAAGTTTCTAGCCTTACGGCCTGTCAATGTAATACATTTGGTTTTTAAGAAGGATTTTAACTTCGAAATCTGTCTCGTTTTTGCAATGGATTTGTAATCTTGTAAATTATGATTCTGTGTAATTTAGGGTTTTTCCTCTTTGACAGTCAGTGAAGAAAATTATTGTCTAAGAAATATTTTTGTAAGTAATTATTGTTAATATAAAGACTGTAGCTCAGTCGAAATGTGAAATTTATAATTTTAAATTTACTTGTCCAGAATATACTAGCTAGGATTACCAGGAATGAAACCCTTGTCTAAATATGTTATTCCATTAATTATTACTTAAGTTCTGCTTCTTGTTACTTCGATTTGGCTATTACAGGTGTGTGGTGGTATATTAACCTATTAACTGTAAACCTATCTTGCTTGTTTTTAAAAGAACTTTGTTTTAAGAAAAGACTGTAAACAGTCTAAAGGATGCTTTGAAATCTTCATGTAAATTTTATTTATATAGTTATCACTGTAAAGGGATTAAAACTTAAGTAAATTAAATTATAATTAAATAATTTATAAGTTAGGGTTTCGACCCTTAGGTTCTTCCATCACAGAATATAAGCCTGTTTGGAAATATAGAGTAGTTTCTAAATATGTAAATTCTTAGTTTTTGTATTATTTATTGTTTATATTTACAGTTCTTATTTACTATTCTGTAATATAGAATTTATTCAGAGTTCTCTAAAGGATAGAAAGTAAACTTGGTAACTATGTTTACTCTTTATTAATTAAGGGTTTTTAACATAACCCTAATCTAGTTTATATTAGGTAAAGTATAATATTTAGTTGATGTTTTTAACAAATAAACTGTATAGATAATAGCTTGTTTAAATACTTAACTATATACTATTACTGTAACTCTAATGTAGTTTACTGTTTTTTTCTGCATTTTTATTTAGTTAAACTAAGTAAAAAAAGTATACTCAAGTAAATCATAACACTGTTTTTCCTTCATAATATTTAAAACATTGAAATAATTTACTCTGCTATTTACAGATACACAATCCGGCCTACTATTTTCATTCTCTTATCTACTTAAAGCATTATGTCTGTGCTAGAGTACGACCTGGTTTCCTGGTGTGGAAAAACACAGTCTAGAAATTATTTTCATTCTATTCCATTATTTCCAGTTTCTTTTCTATAACAATATAATTAGAATATTAAATCTAACATTTCACAAACTCTGAACTTCTAACATTCATTTAACAGATAAACCAAGATTATTTAACTAAAAACAGTAAACTCAAATAACATAGAACCTGTTGAGGATAGACGACAACAACTTTAGGAGGTCGTTCCTCCCTACCAATCTCTTGGAGAGCGCTCAAACAACGCTTCCTCAGGACCCCCGAGCCTGTTCCTAGTCTTCTTGGATGAGAATCGGGTGGAGATTACAAACAGTAGAACCCTCTGTTAACTGACTAGTTCAATACCTCAGTAAATACTCTGCTCTCATTAGTATGATCTTCAACTTAAAATATGCACTAGATCAATCAGCAGCTATCCCCTCAAACACTTTCCAAATTTCCCCTCCATTGAATTTCTCTGAAGTACATTCATTCAACCTGAATGATCACTTCCCTAGAATGAGCAGCCCCCAGCTCTCTTCAATGGGAATTTTTATAAAGATTGCCTAGCTATTTTGGGTCAGTTTTCATTAATTGAGCCACCTGCTCTGATTCCACCTTCTTGGGGAATCATGACCACAAATGTAGGGAAGTTTCCTCCTGCAACAGTTGGAAGTGGTTTGAGGATGCTGCCACATGTCATTTTTCTCTCCACCCAGTCTCCTCCACCAATTTGACCAGTAAACACTCTTTTAACAGCTCTCCTAAGATGTTGTCTCCTCCTTTATTTTTTTTACAAATAAAATATTCAGAATTTACAATAAATATCCTTGACCCTATTGAGTCATCAATTACAACTTAGCATAAAATTTAACATATTGTCCTCAAATAATATTAAATTGTATTTTTGCAAAATTGGGGTATGTGACACTAAGAGAATATACAAGTTGATATTGTGGAAACAATCAAAAGTTCCTCTTGGACTGAGCAAGATTATGACTATAATGATTCAGAAAAACATATCCTAACTAATTGGGGTCTCACTAATCCCCAACATTTTCAACATTAACGTAAAAATCACATCAACACTCCTAGTCGCAAGTCATGGTCTCCACCTCCGGTGGGATTTTCCAAATTAAATTTCTACGGTGCCTCGAAAGGAGATCCAGCTCGATAGGGTATGGTGTGGTGCTTCGGGATAGCTCAAGCAACATTCTTCATACTCTTGCAGGAAGTTTGGGGTCTAAAACCAATAATGTCATTGAATTATGGGATCTCCTCCGAGGAATTCAGTTGGCAACTAGAAGGAACAATCTCAGCCTAATTATGGAAGGAGACTCGCAAATTGTTCTGAAACTTCTAGACTCGCTTGCAAGCGCTATCATAAGAAAAATGGCAATCAACACTTCTCATGTCTTGCATGATGCAAACAAAGTGATAGACAATCTTACAAATGAGGACATAATGTGTGACTACGCAGAGATAGAAGACTACCTGGGAAATCCTAATCATCACACTGGTTGGACGGCTTGTCAACACATGGTGCTTGTAGATGGCCCACACCCAGATCAAGTGTGTCAACAAATTTATTGATGCACCTAATATTAATAAGTGGGGGAATTAGGGAATACGAGACCTACATGTAAGAGGGTTTAACATGTAGTATTCTTAACGACCCTCCACTCGTTGTCATCATCCATTGTATGTTCAATTCCTTATGCCAAATTATGAAGAGATACATTCCTGGGGTGGCGGAATTCTAAAATAATTCTACACTCCTAGCTAGAGAAGCAGAGTAATGCAATGATAGTGGAAGCTGATGGAAAATTCGTGCTCAAAGTGGTAGTTCAGATGGTAATCATCACTCAGATTGGGCCACATATTTTTTTTTCCTCTGCTTCCATTAATGATCATCATCATAATGGCTTCCTGATTTTTTATACTTCGATTCCTCAATTTTGGGCAGTGCATTTGGTTCATCTTGTTTCTATTATCCTCCTCATTCCCAATCGATACCCTCTTATCTTTTGGAAGCCTAATATTGGGAAATTTTGTGATACTTTGAGCAACGTTTCTGGCCCTCTGTGCTTTTTCTTCACAATGGCGACAAGGCCTTCCTCATCCCAAGGAAAAGGCAAAGTAAAAGCATGAGTAAATAGAGAGAAACTATGAGCTACTCAGGAAGCATGGTTGTTCAAGCATTCCATTCCATCTGCCACTCGTGGAAAAATGGCGAAGGTTGAAGAAGCAGTCTAGAAGGAACTGGAAAATCTTGCAAGCAAGAAAGAGCTAGAGGAGGTAAGATCCTGGATTGTTGATCCCGACTCCACTCAGTATCGACGCTTTGTATATGATAGAACCATCACCTTATTCTAGATAATGAAGAGCCTAATGGGAGGAATTCTGCTGAACCAAAATGCATCTGCAACCGGTAGCAGTACCCAGGATATGTCTGTTAGATTTAATGCAGAAATATCTTCATGTGCTTTTTATATTGTTTGTTTGTGTTCAACAAGATCCTAAGCTGGTGGATCAGATCCACATTTATTAGATCTAGATTAAGTTCCACTTTACTATATATGTAACTTTTATTGGAGTTGAGTGTTTCTCCTCCTGTGTGTTTGAGAGCGAGCCTTTTTGCTCTGCTGGTTTCCTCCTTGGTTTCTCTAAATTAGTATCAGAGCCAAGTTGTAGGCTGTGTGAGGAAACCAGGAAAACACTGTGAGTGTGCCTGTGTTGAGGAGCCCCTTGGCTGATTGCATGTTTGTGTTGAAGAAGAACATTTTTGAATGTTAATTCTGAGCTGCAAGTTGGCTAAAGTGCTAGACGTATGTGTGAATGTCTAGCTGGTAATTGCTGGTATTTTTCTTTTCTCCCTTCACCTGGAGAAATACCTACTCATCACCAGCGTTGGAGAATTTTGTTGATGAACCCTGGCTGCAGAATGGTTTTATTGCCATACTTATTATTTTTCCCGTTGTTGAATGGTATTGAACTCTTGAAAGGAGCATAGGCTAGACTACTAGGAGAAATAGCTTCCAGGATATCACGTGGAGAAATTGCGCCTCCTTAATATTTTTTTGTGGAGAAATCGCTCTCTTTAATATTTTTTTCCTCTATCTAGCTTCAACAACGTTGTCTCGGTTCATAAAAGAGCACCGATCATGCATTATTTGGCAATACACAGAGTGCCTACAGCGCTGAGCTCGCTGAGATAAAATGCTCCCAACCGCGCCTGTCATTCAGCATAGAAGAGCGTCGCAGAGGGTGTCCTTGCACTGTTTTCTTGCCGGCGCGGAATTTACCAAGTAGTGAGGGCCAGGATATTGCAATGAAGTTTATCAAAGAGGTGAGAATTTTTTTTTTCTCCTTGTCTCAATGAAATTATTTGCTCACTTCAGTAAAAATGGTGGACATGTCATTGGCTCACTTATATATTCCCGACGCATCAAAATTTAATGGAGAAAATTATGTAAATTGGAAATTCAAGCTAATCACTGTACTTGAAGCTCTTGATTTATGGCCGATTGTGAAAGGGGATGAACAGAAGCCTGCAAATCCATTGTCTCTCGCAGATTGGAACTCCAGGGAAACTCAAGCAAAGGTTTTGATTCGCATGTGTGTAAAAGACAACATCATACCTCACATCAGAAATTTGAAGACATCCAAAAACACATGGGACAAGATGAAAGGTCTGTATGAGACATCTGACTTTAATAGAATTTTGTTTTTAAAGACCAAATTATTGTCTATCAAGATGGATGTGAATGAAACCATGAATAAATATCTCTCCCACATCAAAGACCTTCGAGATAATCTCAGTGACATAGGTGAAGAAGTATCTAGTACTAATCTGGTATCTATCACATTAAAGGGTCTGTTGCCAGATTACAAAATATTCATCTCATCACTCGCAGCAAGACAGACCCCTCCTACATTTACAGAACACGGCGGAATACTGATACAAGAAGAAGAAAGAATGAAGATGTACGAGCCTGAATCTCAGACTTCAGATCAGGCGTTGATGGCAAGAGGCAGATTCCCACACAGAGGAAATTTCCAGAATCCACACAGAGGCAAGTTTCGGGCAAGACACAAACGTATGTCACGCAATGACTCTAGTGCTAATAAAGATGTTGTATGCCATTATTGTGGCAAATCAGGTCACATAGCTAGAGATTGTTTTAAGAAGATAAACAGTGATTCCAATAACATATACAGAAAACATAATGGAAATTATGTTAGAAAAGACACCCCATATGTCAATGGATTTAAAAACCTAACAGTGTTTATATCTGAACATGCTTTGTCTACTAAGACAGACGATGAAAATGCATGGTTCATAGACTCAGGTGCATCTGCCCACATGTCATGTAATAAAGATTGGTATGATGAGTATTATGAAAAGTCTAATGGGACACACATCTATCTAGGTGATAACATGTCTCACAAAGTCCTAGGTTATGGAGTGATAAGTGCTAACCTACCTGATGGACAGTTTAAACAGATACATAATGTGATGTATGTTCCAGGCATCAAAAAGATTGAGTCTCAAGAAATTGAACTCATCTATTGTAACACAAGTGAAAATGTTGTTGATGTGTTTACTAAACCAATTGGAATGATCCATTTTGAGGATCTTAGGAAGAAATTAGGTGCTTTCAAAAATCCATTTCTGCATTAACGGAGGTTGTTAGATTTAATGCAGAAATATCTTCATGTGTTTTCTATATTCGTTTGTTCTTGTTCAACAAGCTCCTAAGCTGGTGGATCTGATCCACATTTATTGGATCTAGATTAGGTTTCACTTTACTATAAATGTAACCTCTATTACTAAATACAATCGAGTTGAGTGTTTCTCCTCCTATGTGTTTGAGAGAGCCTTTGTGCTCTATTGGTTTCCTCCTTGGTTTCTCTAAATATGTCGTGGGTGGAGATGTGCGATGTGCGATGGAGTCAAGCTTACCAATTACAAAATCAACACTATTTCTTAGAGTTTGGGACTCCCTTTCTTCCCGTAGTCTTATCTCTATGTTCCTGATGCAAGAAAGCACTAGTTTGATGGGCATGATGCTCGCCCAATGAATCCAAGTACTTGAATTTCATAGATACGGTCAATCCACTATTGATGCTTCTTTTTGCATGCTCAACAACTATGGCTATGGTTGTCTTTAGATTTTGGCAGTCACTAGTAGGCCAGGCATGTACATAACTGTTTTATTATGGATCGACCGAGTTTTCCTCTATCAAGGAGGGTTCATTCTCAGTATGCACTCTGAACTTGTATGGGTGTCTACTCTATTTTCCCCAGTTGGGGAGGATCTTTTAATGTTTCCTTCAGTTCATAGTCTAGTAGGTAGACATTGTAAAGTAGATTGGAATTGCACACACAATAAACATGGTTAGACTACAACTCTATGTATGGTTGTTTTGATCTATAATTAATGTGAAATCTCACTTTAAAGTTTTTTATAAATTAATATAACTACTTTTTTATAATGTTAAAGAATTTAACATAAATGTGTATGAAAAAATAATTAATATTTAAAATGCTATTAAAAAATAAAATATAAGAAAAATTAATAAAATTATATAATGAAAATTAATAAAATTAGATAATATAGTATTGTATATAATGAAAAATAATAAAATTATGTAGATATTTTCAGTTACTTTATCAAAGGAGGTCTCTTGCCTCACAAACAAGAAGTCTCAAACATTAAATTGGTGTTTGGCTCACAAATAAGAAATCTCAAACACTAAATTAGTGTTTGGCTCACAAACAAGAAGTCTCAAACACCAAATTATTGTTTGTTTTGATTGCAACCTTAAAAATTAATAATAATAATTATTATTATTATATAATGTATAATATTTTATATAATAAAAATTAAGAAAATTAACTAATATTATGCCACAAAATGTTATAAAGTCACAAAATTCAATTTTTTTGAAAATAAATATTATAATTTTTATTTTTAAATAAATATTATAGCTAATATTTATTTTTAAATAATTTTATTTAAGAAAATATTATACTAATTAAGACTTATTATAGTGACTAAAACTCCAATAATTATAACACATTGGAAAACATCATTTTTATACAAAGATCAAGTGTATTGTCTTTCTTATTTAACACTTAAAAACAGATCCTTTTAAAAATGGTGCATACCTAAGAATGTTTATGAAAACAGATACTTTTAAAAAATGGTGCATACCTAAGAAGGTTTATAAATTCGTAAGTATCTAAAATTTGTAATATTTAAAAAATATTTATAATACGTAAATAATTTTTTATTTTAAAATTAATGTATTGAAAAAAACAAACTTATAAAGTTATAAAATGTGAAAATAGAACTTTGTAATCATGCATGTCCATGTAAGTACACTTTTTGTTATTATTATAAAGTTATAAAATATGAAAAAAAACTTTATAATCACAAATGCCTTGTAAGTACACTTATTATTATTATTATATTTATATAAGAGGCATGGAAAGGATTAATAAAATGTTACATGCATTCCAATGAACTTGGGATCAACAATGATATAAACTTGGGATCTATGGAGCAAAAATGAGTTTCATATCATGGCCATGTTTTTATTTTTATGAGATTATTTTGTTATTTTAACATAGTTATGATATTTGGAAGCAGATTCCATTGAATTATGATATTTTTTAGGTGATGACATCATTGTATAAATTATGGAATTAAATTTAATTTTGTGTTCTTGTTAATCCCTGATTTTAGGGTGGGCTGGACCATTAAAAGTATATTCTATTGAATTATGATTATGGTATAAATTATGGAATATGTTTTGGTTAGTCCTTGATTTTAGGCTGAACTTTTGTCAATCCTTAATTTATGTAGGACAAGGACTTTTGGGTTTGTTGTTTTTTTAAACGTATGTTTAACAATTTAAATAAAGTTTTCGTATGTTTACGAGGGAAAGTTCTCATAAATTCATGCCTGTTGTTTTACCAATTAAATCCTTCATATGTGTCCATCCTTCATGTGTCCACTTATTATGTCCCCGACAAGGGGATATTTATGAATTGGTCAGGCCGATTATTTCGACAAATTTGTAGCAACTTCAATTCAAACATATAATTTTTCCTATAGTTATATCAATTTTTTTTTTGAAATTATTTAAATCTTGATTTATCTTACTTTTTATTGGTTTATATAGGTGACGTAGGCCTCGGACTTTGTGCCGCAAGACCCGGCGGCGAGCTTGCGTAAGCAACTTCTTGGCAAAAAAGTTATGAGGCTAGTTTCTCGAGAGTTTCTTGGTAGCAAGGTAATAATGGCATATTAATTTGTTACCAGTTAAAATAATATAATGCCCAACATGCATTACCTCAATTGACATACAATCCCACGTTCAATAATCTATTCGAAATGCACATCTTTGGAGATCTGTTTTTCACCAAATTTCAGAACGGATGAAGTACAGAGAGCCGAATGTAACAAAAGAGATTAAAAGCGATTTGTAATTTGCTCCACATGGTTTAGAAAAATTACCGTCAGAAAAGGAGTTAAAACTGTTACGATCTATTGTTAGAGTCAGGTGTTCTCAGATTTTTCAGGAAAAAGATAGGATATTTATAATAGAATATGAAATAATATAGGTATCAAACTAAAATTTTGTTTGTCCAAAATTGTTTATGATTTAAGAGTTTGTTTTCTTAGTAAGTATGATTCATGGTATCATAAAAACCGTATGGACAGTAGCCAGTTATTTCAAATGGTGTAGCTTAGTTTTCATAACATTGATAGGAAAACTAGCATTTGTGAATAGTACCCACGGCGGATTCAACTAACTTGAATTAATTTTGTCAATCTTCTAAAAATAAACAACTTTGAAAATTAAAAAAAAAAACATTTTAAAAACTAGGTGGGCCTCCCAAGGCTGCTCGTAGGCTCTGATATTTTCTAAGAAATCCGCCTTCTGCTGCTTAGGGTTTCTGCACACATATTGTCCCATGGCTCAAGGCAAGGGAGATTTAATGCATCTGCAGTTGCACTGACCTTCACTGTCATGTGTTTTTATTGTGTGTTGAATTTGAAGCTTTAGTGTTATGAAGGCCGATTTCAAATCTTGCGAGTTATACACGAATTAATTCCTCCCATGTGAGGTTTCTTGCTCAGATGAGTATTCCACATAGTTTATTGTCCTTTTCTGTGAACCAACCAGCTTATTTTAGAAACCGCTTTAGTTTTGATTTTTCAAACGAGCTTATACCCAAAAATCTGGTATACTATGTTTTTTTAACTCATAAGCCATAAAACTATTTATATGGTTCATTAGGAATATTTTCGACCTTTTACCCTAGGGTTGCACAGATTCAGCTTCTACTATTCTAATATGTCATCACTGCTTCAGCCACTTATCAGAAATCATTCCACTGTGTTGCCCATCTTTAGACTAAACTCGGAGACTTATAATTAAAAATGGGTAAAAATGGGCAAAAATATAGAAATACGTGAAGTCATTTCAGCAATGACCAAGAGTGTTTGTCAACCTAACACTTTAGTTAACAATTTTAAACATTATGCCTTTTAATTTATATGGAAAACTAGCGCTGGTAAATGTATTGTTATTTATAAAAAACTTGAATTATTAAAGTACAAGTTTTTTTATCATTTGAAATAATGTACATTGATAATCAAACTAATGTAAATAGAGTAAATAGTTTCTTATTGTAAATAATGTATATTTATAATGAAACTAATGTAAATAGAGTAAAGAGTGTTTATTGTAGCTTTTATGTTTATAAATTTATATAAACATAGCCACAGTACTTTTATCTATATTTAATAAATTTCTATTTATTTTTTAAATGTTGTATTTTTATTTTTGTTTTTATATAATGACTTTTTATATTTAAGTTTATTTTCGTGTTTTTATTTTTTAAATGTGGTATTTCTAGTTTTGTTTTTTATATAATGGTTTTTATATTAGGATTTTAAAATACAGTTTATTTTAGTGTTTTTTAATTATAAAAAGGTACTTGTCTAAATATCATAATAAATTTATTAAATTTATCATAATAAATTTATTAAATTTATCATTTATGATGATATTTTTATTAAATCAAATCAATTTTGATTTATTAATTTTGAAAAGAGTAAGGATTCATTTTTTATTTTATTTTATTTATATGTTTGGAAAGCTTTAAGTGAATTATTCTTAGATCACTGTGATTATGTTTGTACAAGACATTTTACAAGAAAGTGATAGTGACAACTTGTTATTATTTTAGAAATGTTCATTATTTTTCGTACATTTAATTAAATAGTAAAGATACATTTGATATTCTAAATTATGGTTCATCACTTACTTATAATATCTTATTTTTTTCTTATCATTTAATTCTTTAATGCACCACAAGTTCTCTTTAAATTACAAGTGATTTTAACTGGAGTTTGAAGAAAACTTAGAAAGCCTCCTATCTCCCATGTACTTTGTTATGTCCTCGACATAGGGGTATATTATGTCCCGAGGAATTTGTAGTAATTTTAAAAAATATATAGAAGTTAGACTAAAGTTATGTAATATTGTTTTTATTATGTTCTTCTTTTAATTTGTTAAATGTCTATTTTTTTAGCTTGTTATTGGTCTGGGAAACATGACGTTGTGCCCCAAGACCCGGCGGCATGGCTGATATCAGCAATGTTATTATAATATTCCTGGTAAACAATACTTATTACAATACCTATATTTCAGATTTCAAAATCCCTCCTTTAATATTTAGGTTTGCATATTTATTGATGGCTTACAAGATCCTGTGAATAGATCCGATGCATCTTGCTCGAGTGCTGCACATTCACCCTACAATGCTTTTAGGTTGCCACGCCCAAAGCATTTTGCACATTAATCTAGTCTTGGACATTAATTAGAATTTGTATTTTTTGGTTTAAATTGACCTGCTTTGTCTGCATTTAACTGTGAAGATATTAAACGGCACTCATGCATGAGACCTTTATTTCTTGGAATATGAAGTGCCGCCACAATCTGCATTCTTGTTGTTGTTGCTTGTCACAGAAGCATTGTTTCTGCTGCCACAATCTCATTCTAAATGAAAATATTTATTTATCCACGTGGAAGGGTTTAAGGACTGGTTCGGTTCACCAAGCAAAAGTATAACTCTTGAAATACGGGTTTTGTGTTTTTTCAAGGTTTTGCATGATTCCTGTTTAAGGCCATGTTTAATGCATCCTTTTGGGCTTCGACTCAGGCTCCTTTTAAATGGGACAGGAAAATTGCAGTTAGTTGCTCATTGTGAATGCTTTGTTATTTTTAAATTTGTTGATTCCAAGCTGTTTTGTTGAGTGCCTTGTGAAAATGTAAGTGCCTAGACCTTTTCTTATTTATGTTTCTCTTTTGGCCGATTGTTGCTTTAGGCTTTCTCATGTTGTTGGTTGTGGGTGCAGTGAAGGCATAGGTTGTTTTTTTCACTAGTTCGAGTGAAGTGACTGGCAGAGGCTGCTTTCTTCATGGGTTCTTGTGTATGGTACTTTGGTTTGCTTGCTGGTGGTTTCTTCTATAAGGTATGTTAACCAATTCTCCTTCTTTGTAGGTTTTGCAAATGAATAGTTTTAGTGTTGTGCTGATTTCTATTTCATGAAATTAGCGTAGAGGTGAGCAGAGTCTTGAGTCTTTCTGAAATACCATAGTTCGATTATTTCTGAAATACCATGGTTTTAAAAGGATAATGAAAACTGCATTCTCCCCGGACCCGGACACGATATCTAGTTAGCTTGGGAGGAACTAAAAAACTTGAAAAACAACACATGATACAAGGATAAAAATTGAACTTAACTCTGGATATCGGAACCTCTGTTTTAATTTTCACTACAAATTAATATGGCAATGGCTGCAATCCCTTCAATCTGTGCTGAATATTATTCCAATCTTCGATATAGTTATTGCTCTTTCCTTCCATCCGCTACTAATAAATATGAGAACGATTGTGTTAATTTTCACAGTAAGAGCTCCAAACTACTTCGCTATGGTTTCACATTTTCCTATCTTCTTAGGTTTGTAAACACGGACAGGCAGACTCTTCTTTGAAACCCTTGACCCGGTTTTAACTATCTAACTTCTTTACATTCTTCTATTAATATTGTTGTAAATTCCTGTTGTTTTAGAAAGAAGACTTCAATTTTTAAAACCTGAAACTCAAATTAGTTCATTTATTTCCATGTATTACATGTTTAGAGAACGATCCATCGATCTACCGGTCGATCTAAAAAAACGTCTCCTCTCCAAACGCATTTTTTTGAGAAAGAATAATTGGGTTGGGTTCGTAGGCATATTCATCCACCGGGTTCGATAACTATCATTTCTATTTAGGTAACTTGATAAAATCGCTTAGCGGAGCCACAGATTTGATTGCATGCATGGGAGGGATGGCATTATTGAATAGGGTTATTAACCTTACCTTATACCTACTACAACCGGCACTAGAACTGACATCACTCACTCCCTGCCATAGAACCTTCTCTTTATACCGAGACCCTACAACCATGGGATGGA
>LPNX010117935.1:0-37294 GCA_001517045.1 Pseudotsuga menziesii
ACCTGTTGGGAACGACTACCTGAAACAGCTTGGAACCTGTTCTAAGGATCCCGGACTGGGTCGTCTCCCCCGTTGCGGGCAGAATCTGAATCGCCCGTCAACAGGCTGCACATAAGGGACAAAAGGCCCAACGATCCCTTTCCTTTCCAAATTCTCGCTTGTTAGAATTCTTCCATGCAGCAGCGTCCAGAAAAAGAAGTCGATCTTGGGCATCGTGGTGTTGGTCCAGTTATAATTCCAGATTTTGGGATTGTCAGGGACGTTAAAATCAGTAGAAAATCGTTGGTATCCTTCAGAGGTGGTGTAATTGCCTGATTGATCACCCCATCCACGCTTGTCCCTTCTGTTTTGGCAGAGTGGGGCTATCCCAGCCAGGTGGTCGAGGAGCTGTGTCTTCTCTTCATCAAGATCATCTAGAAGATCCGGTAAATTCCAGCCAACCCATCGCTGGCACTCAGAGTTCTCCCACGTGGAAATGTCCCAAATCGTTGTCATCCCCAGCGCATCCATCCTTTGCTGCAGGCGAGGTAGCTGTGGAGGAATCTTACCTAGAACGGAGTCATTCCATAGATTAATGAGTTTCCCATTACCTGGGACCCAGTGCAGACCACCTATGAACTGAGGCAGCGCCTTAAGACAGATTTTATGGATAGTGGATCCATTCTGGATCACGTGGGCACCTTCCAGACACCTAAGCCGAGTACCCCTGAAATACTTAGCTTTCAGCACTAGGCTGGACCAGGAGGGCTTGGGGACTAGCAGATTCCAGATCAGCTTGGCTCCCATAGCCAAATTTTGGGTCCTGAGATCTTTGATGTGGAGGCCTCCTTCAGACTTCGGGAGCTTAATAGTTCTCCAGCTTACCAACACAAACTTCTTGCTTCTTCCAGCACTGCCCCCCTGCCAGAGAAAGGACCTTATTAGTCCTTCTATTTGGTTGATGGTTTTGACCGGAGCTAGAAGGAGAGAACTCTGATAAATCAGGTAGCTGTTCAAGACAGCCTTGATTAAGACCACCTTCCCAGCCAAGTTTGACCAGGTTGATCCCCAACCTTGGATTTTGTTTTTAATTTTCTCCACAACAGGATTCCAGGCCGAGCTCTTGGCCTTGGTTTTAAAGATGGGAACCCCCAGATAATTGAAGGACTCCCAGGCAGTGACCCCGCCCATGTTGAGGCTCTGGGAGATATCTGACATTTCCCTCGGATTGATGTTCCAGCCATAGATCTGGCTTTTCCTAAGATTGACTTGGCCTCCAGAGGCTAGGCAATAACGGTTCAGCTCAGTCTTGAATCGCCGGCCTATAATGTTACTAGCACCGCCTAGTAGGATAGTGTCATCCGCAAATTGCGCGTGATTAATATCCTTGATGCCTCTAGCCATTTGGATTCCGGGGAGATCCTGGTCAAGCCTGGCAGCCTCTAGCTGAAAGCTAAGAACAGAGGCTTGGATGGCATAAAGGAGTGGAGAGAGCGGGCATCCTTGCCTCAGGCCTCTCGAGGCTTGGAAGAAGGGGGCAACTCTTCCGTTAACAAGCGGGGCAATCCACGGGTTGCTAATACAAGCCTGGACCCAAGATATAAAATCAAAAGCGAATTCAAATTTCTGCATCACCTGGAAAAGGAAGGGATGGCTGACCCTGTCGAAGGCGTTGGCAAGATTAATTTTGACCACCATTCCCTTATCACCGTTCTTCAAGCTGGAGTGTATAGCCTCTTGAACTAATATGATGTTTTCCCAGATCTTCCTGCCTTTTACAAATCCTCCTTGATTCTTAGGGATCAGTCTCGGAAGGATATGCTTGAGTCTGCCTGCCATTACCTTAGTGATGATTTTATAGCCTATATTGCACAAAGAAATAGGCTTGAACCTGTCGAAGTATTTGGCCTCCTTCTCTTTGGGAATTAAGGCCAGGAATGCAGAATTGGTGCTTCCACCGATTTTACTGCATCTCTGGGACTTTCGGACCATTTTAATTAAGTCTTTCTTAATGATGTTCTAGCAAAGCTTAACAAAGGTAGCATTAAATCCATCCGGTCCCGGGGCTCTGTCATCCTTCATTCCATCAATGGCTCTCTTAATCTCCTCATCGAAATAGCCTGGGTGAGAGACTCATTATCGCTGGTTTTAATGGATTTGGGGATCAGATTCAAGATTTCAGCGTCCTCCACAACTCGTTGGGCCGTGAAGAGTCCACTGAAATGTCTGGTTGCTTCTATTTTAATTTCTTCATGATTGGATATAATACGTTCCTGGGTGTGGATTTCCTTCACACAGTTGAAATTGTTTCTGGCTGCCGCCTGCTTATGGAAATACCTTGAATTCTTATCACCATTAGCCAGCCAATCGCACCTAGCCTTAATCTTCCACCAATCAGACTCGATTTTGCAAGCTTTATGAAGGTTAGTGTGTAATAAAGCTTCAGCGTGGAGATCCTCTGCGTCCACGTCTTTAACCTCCAAGGCAGCCTGGTGGGACTCGAGCTAATGCGCTGCTTGAGTTTTTTGATCTGAAGGAGATGGGATAGTCTTGGCCCAAAGCTTAAGGCGCTTTTTCAATCTTCTTATCTTTTCCTCCCAAACGTAGAAGGGAGATCCTGTGACCGGGGGGGCCCACGAATTAGCTACGATTTGGAGGAAGTCAGAGTGAGTTGCCCACAGGGGATTAAATTTGAAAGGATTTGGGCCCCAATTCTTGTTAAAAGCCATCTCAAGGAGAATGGGCCTGTGGTCAGAGACTCCAAATGGCAAAATTTTAGAAGAAATATTTAGCCCCAGCAGGAGGAAGGAGTCCTGGACTAGGAACCTGTCGAGTCTTGCGGCAATATGTCCAGGCCCTACTCTTTTATTATTCCAGGTATACTTTCTAGTAGTAGGTTTAATGTCCATGAGATCCCATTCCAGGATGATTTCATCTACAGTCTCCCTTATGGGATCCCTGATCAAGGACCCACCTCGCTTTTCCTCTTGACTTAGGGTGACATTAAGATCACCTGCAATTATGATGTTACCTTGTAGATTACTCTTCTCCTCATGCAGGAGATTCCAGCAGGAATTTTTTTCCGCAACAGAATTAGGAGCATAGATATTGAAGATACTTACCAGGGAGTTCGAGACTTTCTGCCTAAGCTGGGTGAGGATCCAATGGTTGCTGTACTTGACGATAACGGTATCAAATTCGGCAAACCCCAAAATTACTAATTACTCGAAAAACCCAAAAACCCAAGAAAAAATGAAATATAAAAAAAATTCGGCAATTAAAAAAAAAGATAATTGCCAAAAAAGAGTTGGGTGACTTGGAAAATCATTTTGGCAAGTAGCCGGGCAAGGGGGACAAGTCAGATGTTGCCAATTCAGAGAGTTTTTTGAGTTTGGAACTTTCCTCTCCAAGTGGGGGAGTACATCTCAAGAGAGATGGAAGTTTGGGTGATGTGGATGATTTTTGGTGATGTGGATTCCAAAGTTTTGGAAGTTGCTTCTCCTTTTTCCTTTATCCAACTCATTCCAACCTTTCTCCAACCCACAACCAACTCACTTGGAGCTAGCACATCCTTGAGGAGATGCTTTCCCTTCTCTTTGCCAGATTTTTATTTAAGCAGGCAACCTCTCTTCATTCTGGATGGATGATTTGGGCATTGAACCTTTGCTCTTGTGTGTTGTAATTTATTATCATTGAGAAATAAAGTGAAGGCTTTGGAGGCATACTTGTGTCGGGCATCAGTGTGTGGTGAATTCTTATGTTATATGAGGTATAATTGTATCAGTTTCTTGTTGCATTCTTTGTTGTTCTAACCGGTCTTTGAAGGATTAATGATAATTGGTAGAAGAAGATAAATAAGTAGTTTCTTATTTGTTTCTCTGAGTTATTTATGTGAGTAGATTTTAGATTTGTATGTTTTACTTGTTTGTATGCATACTATCTAGTCTTTTGCTTAAATACTCCCGGATATAACGCTTTGGTGTAGTATTGTTCAAGCTGTGTAGGGATATCTAGCGTGGAGGAGTGCTGGTTCTTGTTTGATTCCACCATATCTCTGCGATTTGTTTAAGAATATTTAAATCCCTCTGCTCTCTACTTGAGGACTCCATTGCCCAAGCTTCAAAGCTTTGGGGCATCTTTCTTTTCCTTCTTCCGTCACTTTAAAAAATTCAAATTTTGGTTACGAGTTTTCATTTTTTGCATATTTGAATCTCACTGAAATATTGGAATATCTTAGCTTTCTGATTTACATATGCAAATTTAAAAGATTTAGATTTGATCATTTAAAGTTTTATTTTTCAAGATCTGATTGCAAGCAAATACTAGTTTGATTCCTGAAATTTTCTATCTTTAAAGTACTTAAATATTTTTGATCAAATTTTTATGTTTTAAATTGATTTTCTATCATATTTAATAAAAATTTGTTCGCTGTTTTGTAGCAGAGATTGGTCTGATAAAGAGGCACTCTGGCGAAATTTTGAAGATCCAAGTCAAACTTGAAGCCCCTCTTCTCATACTTCTTTTATTGGCCATTTCTCAAAGGCCCTTAATTGTAAAAACTTGTCGTTCCGATTCTACAAAGGAACAAAAGTCCTTCTTTCTTCTAATCATTGTAAAAAAGAGAAGCAAGTGGGCAGCCAAGTGCCCACACCCCATCCCCCTAGGGGAGATTCGCACTGTTTCATTTTTTTTAAATTTATTTTTTATTTTTTCTAGTTTAGTTTAAGTTCCTAAAGTAAAATTAATCAATCCGGCTGTGTTCTCTGTAACGAGAGTATCGGCATCGAGATTAAAAAACCTCACACTTAGCTTTAAAAAACTTAAAATATCCAAGACTTCAAGGCCCTGTATGCTCTACACTGCTGCAGCTTGTCTGATTAGTTGGCTGTATCAGAAAGGGATACGAGTTACTATATCTAATAGGAAAATCTACACAAGTGATTTTCTCGAGAACTCGGGAGGTTGCAAAGGGTAACTACTACAAAGTCAGGGGGCTACTCCAAGCAGGTTCATCCTCGCCCCGTTGGACACTTGGTATTATTGCTTTAGCACTCAGTTCGAAGGGACTTGACTTGTTGGGCCAAACCCACAATTAACCCATGCCCTTAATTACTCACTTAATAATCTAAAAATTGACCAACTGAGACAACTGCAATACTTCACGAGACTTCACTAGCAACCCTTACACAAGCACTCCATTAACACTGGTTTATTTTGACAATCTTATTTATTTTTATGCTTAAGTTAATTTATGTGTTGTGTGGAATGTTATTTGATGTGCTAGTTATTTATATCATTTGCAGGTCATCTTAGTTGTGATATTTTATTTCATCTCATCTCCACGACTAATTGTTTTATTTCATAGATTAAACACCATAGTTTATTTTACTAGGGGCCACCCCCCTTGGCTTCGCTAGGAGAGACCCTAGACGGAGGAGTCAAGATCAAGTGACAGCACTTGACTCTTGCTTGCCCCCAATGTCGCACCCAGTGGCTTGAAGATTTCTGCCACATGACTCAAGGTGTGAATTAGGCGGCAACAGGGGCAAAATCAAATTTGGTGATTTTAAATTTGACCTAATTTTTGCCAGGGTCAAGAACTGGGGCTTACTGTTTTAAACCTGAGACCATTGCTTGGGTTTGACCTTAGCATTCTCCAACTTTCTCTAGGAGGGTGCACCTATCCATGGAAGCAGATTCCAGATTCAAGAATTTTCATTTTTGACCTATTCTATGTCGAAATTAAGAAACTATGGTTTCTAGTTTTGATCTATTTTGCCCACAGATTTGACTGGAAAATAGTGTTTTGGAAATCCCCTAAAGAGGGCGCATCTTTCCTTGGGACCAGATTTCTCATTTGCCAAGTTTCAAATTTTGACCCTCTCCTACTAGGGTTTCTGGATCAGGTTTTAGTGTCCAACCTACAGTCAAAATGAACAATGTTAAAGTTGAAGATAGACTTGTTGGGGCTTCCAGCTTCAATTCATGGGAGTCTAGGGTACTCATCATATTAGAAGAGAATGATCTTCTAAAATTTGTGGAAGGAGTAACGAAACCATAAGCAAAAGCAGAGAAGCCATCATGGAAGAAGAATGATGCTAAGGCAAGAAGGATTTTGGTAGACTCTATTAAAGATCATTTGATACCTCAAATATCTTAGAAGAAGACGACCAAAATAATGTTTGATGTCTTGAAGGAGCTATTTGAGAATAACAATGTAAACAGGGTAGTTGCCTTAAGACAACAACTCTCAAACATCATGATGACTAGAGCAGATTCAGTTGCATCCTACTTCCTGAACATTACTGAACTAAAGGATCAGTTGAGCACCATTGGAGAAGTAGTTGCAGATAGAGAGCTTGTCATGATGACCCTCAATGGTCTTCCCCTTCTTAGGAACCATTCATTTAGAGCATTAGTGGGAGATCCAAATTGCCCAAGTTTGACTGGTTATGGGCAGATTGTATTAAGGAGGATTCTAGACTTGTAGTTAGAAACAGTTTTCCCCAACTATATGATGTAGAAAATCAAGTCGTTGCTGCTCATGCCAAGAAAAGAAAGGGAAGAAAGTTTGACAAGAAAAATTCAGATGGAAGACCAGCCCCAACTCCAAATCAGGAACCAAAGAAGAAGAAGGATCTTTCACACATCCAGTGTTACAAGTGTGACAAGTTTGGTCACAATGCTATAGATTGTCCTCAAATAAAGAGAGGAAGCAACATTTAGTAATAACCCATGTTGTTGAGGAACCTCCACCGAAAAAGGAAAAACTCGACGAGATGACAACATAATATTTCTTTTGATTGTAGTTGGGTCATTTTCCTTGGTACGGGAGCCCAACATATTTCTTTTTT
Source organism: Pseudotsuga menziesii (assembly GCA_001517045.1). Classification (NCBI taxonomy): domain Eukaryota; kingdom Viridiplantae; phylum Streptophyta; class Pinopsida; order Pinales; family Pinaceae; genus Pseudotsuga; species Pseudotsuga menziesii. The sequence goes on from LPNX010117935.1 coordinate 6,834, forward strand.
TCCAGGTTATTATTACTATAGTTGTGTCATTTTCCTTGGTATGGGAGCCCAACATATTTCTTATTTTTCTAGGTTATTATTATTGTAGTTGGGTCATTTTCCCTAGTATGACAGCGCTGTTGTCTGCCGAGATGCACACCAGCAGCATAAATATTTCGAAAGCTGTCTCCTCACTACAAGTGGGAGAAGTGTGGCCTTGGGGGCAAGCAATGAGCCAGGTACTGTCACCTGAATCCCAGCTCCTCCGTTTAGGCTAACTCCTAACGAAGCCAAGGGGGGTTGTCCCTAACAAAGAATTTTTCTATGGCTCGTATGTTTTTAAGTGTTTTTGGAGTTGAGTGATGCGGATGGGTATTTTTTTAGGAGTTTTATAATGAGATCACAGTTTATAAAAGTGAGATAAACACAAGATGAAAAGCAATCCACGTTGTGATCACAAGACACAAGATTTAGAGATAAACAATACAATGAAGACTTGTGAAATAAGATAGCATCCACAGATAAATAACTTAGACAGATTCCAATGGACAAATGGCCCAGATTAATGGTGATGCATAAAAGTTCAAAAAGACTAGTGCCAAATGGAGTCAAATATATGAAGTGCTTGGGGATGCTGAAGATACAAGTCTCAGAATAATGTTGGTGAGAATGTTGTGCAAATTATCTTGGTTGATTTTATGAGTTTTAGTGATCTTGATTATTAAGGCTAAGAAAGCAAGGTATGAGTCCAACCGGAAAAAGTATACCTTCAGTGGCTCCCCTTGGTGACCTGACGGACCGTCCAGTATTCTAGGCTAGGTGTCCAAGGAACTTAACCAGCAAGCTAGAACTCTATGACAACGGTGATTTCTAGCGCCACCAGTAGGAATTTCCCCACTACTTGAGTATTTCTCGAAACAACACCGGTTCGTTGGTTTATGGGGGTGAAGATTTTATTATGTTTATCACTTGTAAGATTAACAAATCCAGTCATCGTTTTGAGTAATCCAACCCCTTAGGGAAGGCGGAGCATACTTGGTGGTGGAAAGCAACGAAATAAATTAAAAAAAAAACGAGATGTGAGGTTGAAGTTTTTATTAAGAGCACAAGAAAAAAAAACTCTCCGACAGAGAGCGCTCTTGACTTCGTCTTATGACAATGTTCAAGAGGCTTATGATGCACGAAATTAAATAACTGTATTGGAAATAAAGTCTAATCTACCCAAGAATCTCTTTCAGGTCAGAGAGCGTAATCGGGAGAGCATGGGGGTAAGTAAAAATTGAAATAGAAGCAACTCTCCGACAGAGAGCACTCTTGATCCACTATTGGTGAGATTCAAGAGATTTCTAACTTAAGCAGTTGTATTACTTGAAAAATGAAACCTTTTGATAAAATAGTAAACAACTAGCAACTAAAGATGCTAAAAAATGAACTAATCTAGCAATTAGTGATCTAAGAGCAAAAAGGAAACTAACTAACAACTCAACCAAGCAAAGAAGACTACAAGGATTCCCCAAATGGGGGAAGTGAATGTGGGGGCTTAAAAACCCCACTTGCAAACTTTATTATGTGAGTACAAATGCCTTTGGGATTAAAACCCTTGGAAGGACTTTGAGAGAAATAAACTTTGAAAATACTTGAAACAAGCTCTTAAGAGCTATTACAAAGGATAATGATTAATGATTTCTTGGTTTGGATCATCCTTTGGTTTTTTGATGCTCTTCTTGGTTTAGACCTTTTTCTCTTCTTCTCGCCTCAAGATTTCTTGAGTTTCTCTTTCCCAAATACCTATCACAATGATGAACTCAATAACCCATTACCGTTAGTCAAATAAAAACTAAGATCTAAGTTAAGTGCAAACTAGAAATTTGAAAAGCAATGCAAGTCTATCTTTTAAGATGAGATCTAAGATGCAAGTACAACTAACAATGTACTTTTTTATAAAAGAGACGCAATACTAGTATCGAAATATAAACTAAGATCTAACAAACTATCGCTATATTTTAAACTAGAATGAAATCTATGAATGAAAAAAGCAAACAATCAAAAGAGATCTAACTATTAGCTTTTGAAACAACTAACTCTTAACCAAACTTTTTGTTGCTTTTGTGACCTTTTGAAATTCTCAAGGAGGGACGAAAGGGAGAAGGTTTGAACAAGTCCAAAGGCAAAATGAAAGGTAGAATGGAAGCTTAGGAGAAGGAGAACGAAAGGAGGCTAGAGAAGGGGTCTTGGAGGGAGACGAAAGGGATGAGAAAGAAGTTTGAGGGAGGAGGACGAGAGCAAAGAGATAAGAAGCTAGAGTGGGACGAGAAGGAAAGGAAGAAAACTCAAGGCAAGACGCGAGCTAGGGTAGAAGGCTTAAGGAGAAGAAAAAGAGAGCTTTGGATGAGAAACGAAAGGAAGGTGTGTTGAATTTTAAGAGGCAGTGATGTTTTAATACACGTAATAAACATAAGTGCATGAACATGTACATTCAGATTCAGAATAGTGCTGCTAATAAAATTTAAACTATAATAAAGCAAGAAAATAATTTTCATCTCTTTCAATTCAATGCTCCGCTGGTCATTGTGTTAATTTTAACGCTCTGCTGGTCACTGCGTTGAAGTTGAGATGTTTCACTTCAAATATCATGTACATAAAATAGATACAGTATTCGCAAATCATACCATTGTTGGATCCACTTTATACTCAGATATTTCTGAGTTTGACCTTGTCACCTAAGGGACAAGTCAAACTGGGTAAACCATATATGTACCTTGAGAGAGAGAGGGTTAAAGCAAACAGAAACAGACCTCAAACTCTTAGTCAACATAGAGAAATGTCAATCAAAAGTACAAGCTGTCATGCCCAAAACATTCATGCTAAGGACACACAGTCACTTAGCACAAGAGATACTCAGTCATACTTAGCACAGTCAAAACTCTCTGATAGTCATGATGATAAATACACAGTCCACACTCAGGGAAAGGAATCTAGCACACAGAGGTAAAACCCATAAGGACTCACGCTGAGATAGACCGCAGGGACAGATCGTGAGGTAAGTCCGTAATAAATCACACAGAGGTAAAACCCATAAGGACTCATGCTGAGATAGACCGCAGGGACAGATCCTGAGGTAAGTCTGTAATAAATCACACAGAGGTAAAACTCATAAGGACTCACGTTGAGATAGACCGCAGGGACAGATCCCGAGGTAAGTCCGTAATAAATCACACAGAGGTAAAACCCAGTGACAGACGTAGGCACTCTCACACAGAGATCAATTGCAGAGACAGGTCGAGAGATAAGGCCATAAAAGAAACAAATCGCAGAGATCAAGCAGAGTCCATGAGGAATCACAGTGAGGAGTCACGAAGGCCACCAAAGATCACAAAATAACCAAATCATAGAGGTCAAGCAAACAAAATCACGGAGACAGCTGTGAACCAAATATCGCAGAGATAAATCGCACATCCAATTCGAGCCCAGGATTAATCACAAAATCGGCTGAGGCTAAAATCACGAAGATACCAAGCAGAGAGCACGGTGGTGAAAATAAACCTGTGAATACAAGATTGCTGAGACAGAGGAAGAGCCGTAGACTAGGCGTGCAGAGTTCATGCAGTAAAAAGACAACGTATAAAAAAAAACCAAAATCGCAGAGGTCACCGTGAAGGATTTAGCCGTTTAGCTGAGGATGCCTGAGAGAATTTTCACTGAGGAGTAGCCAAGATCAAGCAGAAAACGCAGAGATAAATCCAGCCCGTGATTCACGTGAGAGTTTGATCTATTAAAATACAAACCTTAGCTAATGTCATTTTATAAGGTTAGGAGAACCAAATTAGTTAGACTTAGGAATGGGAAAGTGGTCCTAAGTAAATAATAAAAAATTGGATCAATTAAAAAAATAAGCAATATCAAAAATGTATTTATAAAGTAAAAGGGTCTTAAACATGAGATAAGATTAAATGGTCAAAAGTCTTTATTAATAAAATCATAAAGATTTTATTAATAAGATTATAAAATAATAAATTTAAATAAAGTTATAAAGTGAAAGTCTATAGGTCTAATATAAAGTGAATAGTCCAAAACTATAAGTAAGTCAAGGGTCTAAAACATAAGGTAACCATAACAATATATGGCTCAATAGTCTTTAATAAACCATTAGGTAAATACACTCCATAAAGTAGGAGTCATCATAGTCAAAAGGTGCACATAAGTGAGGGTGCTAGGACCAAGTATAAATAGAACCCATAGTCAACAACCACAAGATCAAGGTGAATCGTAAGGGTGGACAATCATTCAATTAGGACAAACAAGACCAAAGACTTTTCTCTCTCAAGGTACATGGTTTTATATAATTTGTCATCACTGTATAAAGGGGAAGATCCAAACGGATGGTACAATCCTTTTGTCCTTAACACTGCTCCTAAGGGTTAGGTACTAGGGACATCGTCAAGGGGTGGCCAGTCCCTTGAGAAGCAGCTTAGCAATAACCGATTAGGAGAGGGGACATCATTATCTTCCATTCTTAATGAATGGCTTTCAGCCTTACGCTAAGTTTCAGTGTCACACTGAATCAAGTTGATCAATCCCTGGACCCTGACTGGGTCCTCCATTCTCTCGCAGAATGGTTCCCAGTACTGAGTTGAGTTTCAGTCTCACACTGAAAATTGATCAACTACCTGCAGGACGTACTTGGACATCGTGTCCCTGGTTCAAGACCAGAATATATCTCTGCCTCTACCTGCAGGCTCTACTTGGACATCGTGTCCCTGGTTCCAAACCAGAATACCCTATAGGCTATAGGGGCCCTAGCCACATGCTAGGGGCTTTGCCATGGCATCAACCTGCTTGGTCCTAGACCAAGAACCCCAGGAGACTACTGGGGGCCCTAGGGTACCTTCTAGGGTCTTACTCTATCATAGTCAATTGACTAGGGTACCATCCTCTATGAGAATGGGTCTCGCAGCTGCACAAACTTTAACAAGGTGAGGTAAAGGAAAAAGAAAGGAAGGAGAAAGGTTTTTAAGAGGAATAAGCAAAAATCAAAACACAAAACAAACAAGGTAGGGTCAAACCTTGGAACAAGGAGACCACTAGAACACTAGTCCCGAAAACCTTCCAGCTAGCTGGCTGTCTGCAAGGGTGCTAGTGGGGAAAGAGAAGTAGCCACAAAATTATGCGGCACTTGGGATCAAATCCCAAGCTACTTTCTCAAGGCAAACCATACTTATAATAAGACAGAGAAGAGTGTGGGAATGATAAACTTGAAGATCCACTACTCAAAATAGTAACCAAGTAACCAGAAAGAAGGATAGATTCGAATTGATGATGGAGCTTTGGAGTAAGATCTCCTTGTGTTTTTCTTCTTGGAACAAGCCCAACTCTGTAGATCCTGAAAGACAACAATGTTAGAAGGTTCTTATGATGATGGAGACGAGATCGATGCAAATGAGCTCACACCCTTCTCCAAATGGCAAGATCTGTTGAGACAATCAACTTGAAACCCAGTGAGATCAAACGAAATAACTAGTATGCTAGGAATATTAAATCAAGATCAATACTTCATATAACTAAGTACTTGTATTCGTCTAGATTACAACAAGATTTGCATAATAATCCAACTTGATAACTGCAAATGGAAAAACTTATGTTCTAACAATAGACTTCTAAAGCTAGTTATTTGATCCAACACATGAGAAACAATTTGAAAGCAAGGAAAGACATCACCTCATAATAGACACATCCACCAATGAAGAAACAATCACATAGACCTCCAAAGTCGAAAAGCTTTATTCAATGAAAGACTGATTACAATTTTAGCAGAGTTTCTATGCCCAATTCTCCATCTTGAAGAGAGTGCAAAGCACCTCTACTTATACAAAAATACTAGAGCTTAGAGCCCTAATTCGAATTGGCATAGGAAAGAGCCAATGGCACAATCATCAAATTCGAACTCCCAATCATGATCCAATCAAATCCATGTGATAGTAAGCTTGGAGTGCAAGCCTATGAGATAGACTCGAGCTGCAATAAAGGAGAGTGGGGAGGTGGCCTTGACCTTGGCAAGGTGCCCCCCACTCAAGCTTTGGAGATATCACCCATTGAATATGGAGCTGCCAAGTGTGAAACACGTGAAACCTAAGAGACATACGTGATCCTCATGAGATATTCGTGAGCCTTGAAGTAGATAATGCTTTGAGCAATTGGTGAGATTTGCAATAAGTTCCAATAGAAGCCAAGCCATGAGGTGGCCTAGGCGCCTACCATAACACTTATTGCAATCTCAACCTTCCATTAATCATGTGCCACATCACCAATTCCTGTTTTTATTGAAGGAGGGCGAATTCTCTTGAGGTAGATCTCTTGCAGTGACTGGATAGTTGACTGAATCCACTTGGAGTTGATTGGAGTCTTCATTAATGCCCAGTGCCATGTCAATTAGCCTTTTATTTTATTCAATTTGGTTCATTTTGGAGAGATTTGGATTATCTCCAAAATATTCATTTTTAATATTTTAATTAATAATTTCTTTGTAAATGAATTTTTTGTTGTTGTTGAGAAATTATTAATTATGAAGCTGAATTGACATCCAAAACTTAGGATAAGCTGGTCCGAGGGTCATGTATGATTTTTGGCTTATGAATTATGCCTTCAATCTCTGAATTCGGACCTCGGATGACTGACATATTACAAACTTGATTTTTCCAATTAAATATTTGGAAAAATAATTAAAAATAATAAAAACTCATCCAATGCGTTCGGTAAAATTTTTTCGAACAGTGTTTTTATTGGACGAGGACCCTATAAAATGATCATCTAAGACGTACATGGTGTCTAGTAGGCTTATACACATTAGTTGGACTCTAATAACCCCCCAAGGCTCAATTTTCAAAATCGAGCATTCCAACTTTGGAGGAAGCGGGAGAAAACCTCGTCGATTATCACTCGGCTATAGGCAAAGCATAATTGACAAGGGAAAAAACTCCCTGGAATGCCTTAGTTGCATAACCAAGTCAAGGGGGACCGAGCCACTCAAAAATCCTACTAGCACACTTATTACAAACCCCGTGGGGCCAAGGTCATTTTGACTGAAAAATAAAATTGGCTAGCCAAAGTTGGCTAATTATTGCAATCTGAACCCCTGATATTCTGGAAGTGAACACTGATGCTGTTCCAACATTGGAGGCTCAATGGAGGTTCAACTATTTGTACAAAAAAGTTGGTAACAAGCGCAACTAATTTCTTATTTTTTCTAGGCTATTGCTATTATAGTTGGGTCATGTTCCTTGGTACATGAGCCCAACAAATCTCTAATTCCTTAGTTAGGATCATTATTTGTAATTGGGCCATTTTCCCTGTTACGACAGCCCAAAAGATTTGATAAAATTGTTATTTAGTGTTTCATGATATGAGGCATGAAGGATTGCTTCCGTGATAGAGGGAGCAATCTCAAGGCCTTGTGATAAATGGGAAGATATTCCATGTTTGCAAATCTTGTATCTACTCCAGGACTGACAGATACTTGATGAAGAAGCATAATTGTCAGAGGTAGTTGGCTTCAGATGGTGGGGAGATTGGTCCTTGCATGATGAGTAGTGTTGATGCATCGTGCCTTCCCTAGTATTAGGCACATGACTTGGCTAGGGGTAAATGACTCAAGATGGAACAAATGCCTTCTCTCAAATGCTTTGTGACGGAGTGGGGAGATCACCCCGACACCTTGTGACGGGGTGGGGAGATTAGTCGTGAGATGGCTCATAGTAGAGACGTACCTTCTTTCGGACACCCTATGACGGGGTGGGAAGATTAGCCCTTAGTTGCACACATCATCCTTTTAGAGGTTGAGCATCGAGCATTTCCCAGTTTTGGCCATGAGACTTGGCTAAGGATGGGTCAAGATGGGACAATGCCTTCTCCTGGACACCCTGCAACGGGTGGGGAGATTAGTGCCTTCTCCCGGACACTTTGTGACGGAGCGGGGAGATCTGTCAGACACTCTGTGACGGGGTAGAGATGCTAGTTCCTAAGATGACTCAGAATGGGATATTGGCTTCTCCCAGACACTCTGTGATGGAGTGGGGAGATTAGTCCCTAAACGCTCAATCATGCAAGTGCATGGATTTGGCCATGAGACTTGGCTAAGATACCTTGTAACCATCAACCCAAAGCAAGCTCGCAATTAACCTTTCCTTGAGAAGATTCATTGAAGACAAGTCATGGCATAAAGACTTTGAAGAAACCCAAGAGTGTTCTCCCTGAGACAGGGAGAATGGTGTGAATCTCCTTGAGAGAGAGGGAGCTAGTTGTTCTTTATGTGACTCCCCGATGGACTGGGTTGAGTTGTCGACTCCTCGATGGACTGAGTTGAGTTGATGACACTCCTCAATGGACTGAGTTATGTCGAAAGACCTTTTTTATGATAAAGAGATGCTCAAGACAACCATGATGATCAAAAGCCATCCAGATGTGTTCCAACATGATGGTACCTCCCTAGCTAAGAGGGTGTGTTGGGCATTGTAGCTGTGTGAGGTATCCTCACTCAAGTCGGCCGAGAGAAGAATAATGATAAAACATTTATTAGTGTGCACAATAGGCAAGTCGGCCTCAACAAGTGGACAAGTCGGCCCCTAATTAAAGTGAAAGTGCAAACATGAGTTAGGTATAAATAAGAGTGATGTCTCACTCATTTGAACCAATGAAGCAAGTTCGCTCCAGAAGAAGAAGGAAGTGCACAAGAGAGAGAAGGCTCATTTTGGGGTTGCAATCTTTGGAGAGTTTCTTCTTTGGTTTATCTCCATCTTTGCTATGTATCTGGATGTACTTTATATCTTGAATTGATTCTCTGAGTAAGAAAGGTTGTTGGGTTTTCGCCCTTGAGTAGAAGGGTTTGCCATGATAAATCTTTGTGTCTCTTTGTTTCTGTGCATGCTTATTCTTTCAATGATCCTAGTTTTGTTTTCGTTGCATATAATTGAAATATAATGCAGCTATCTTAAAATCCAACATTTTTCTCATTGCCCTAAGGGATAAGACGTAGGTCTATTTACCTCATCTTCCCCTTTTCAAATTTACAAAATTCTATGTATTATATTTGAAAAATTATAAAAAGTCACATATATGAAAAAACCCTAAAAATTATATAATTAGAAAACCAAAAAAATATTACCTTCTTGAAAAACATAATTCATCTAAGTGATGAGCCCTCATTGATTTTATGGTAGACTTTCATGGGCGTCACCTTCTAGTGGATGTTTTGTGAAGTCTAACAGTTATGTGCAAGTTCTAATATGTTTTTTTAAATCTAACTGACAGGTGCAACCATCTAAGTTCATCTTCGAAGAGTGTTACAAGCTGAAGAGAAGGTCTATTATCATCCCTACTCACTTGGGCGTCCGTCTAGTATTTCAAGTTGACCTTCTTGTGATTTTTGGGAGTTGGTTAGGGCATAAACCATATTTGGTAAGTCGTTTCCAGATTTGCCATACTCATTTATTGAATTCTCTAAAGGTGTGTCTTATCCCTCTCCATTAGGAATACCTTGGTAAGTTGGCATTGTTCTAAGTGGTTTTCATCTATCTTTGAGCATATATTTGTTGGCTGTCATCTTCTAACACCAACAAGGTTTTTAATCATTTGCCCTAATTTATTCATTCTAACTCCTGACCTCTTGAAGTAGTTGGTAAGCATGCTTGTATTCATTGCTTTGACTTCATAAGGCATTGATCTTTGTCAAGAGGTTGCTTGTGAGGTATACTTGTGTTGCCTTGATTGGTTTTGTAGGACTATTTCACCTTTGTTAGGGACTCCCCCTTGGCCTCTAGGAGTTGGCCTAAAGCATAAAGAGAGTGCATTGTGGTTGCAGTGGGTGCATCTCCTGGGAGGTTGCCACTCTCAGCACCTTTTTGTGATATTCCAGAAGGGTGTTAATTTGAGCTATAACACTAGCCACAACGACCATATCAAAATGCTCATTATTTCTAAACCCCCATAATGATCATTTTGAAGACTCATTGCAACCATTCGATTGCAAATTATCTTGATCTTGTTTTGAGTGTCGTTTCTATTCCCTTGAACACATGCTCCCTTCTTTAATATTTGGACAAGTCAAATTGTGCTCCGCATTTCCTAACAAATTCAATTTGAATAGGACAGATTTGGAGTTTGCCCCCTATATCGGCTAGTATAAACACAAATTTTCATAAATTGTGTTATTTGTGAAGACTCACCCTTAAGAGTATATGAATCTCACCCTTGACCCTTGTTACCCTATGTCCAATCTTGCTTTCAATCAATATGTTTTGGTTCTCCAAGGTGTTAAATGTTGAAGACATGGGCCATTAACCCAGGATAAGCATAGGCACATCACAATGTAAGATCAACCCAAGACAAAGTGTTTTGTGGGTAACCTTGTTACCCTAATAATCAATGATTTTCATTTACACTTTAGTCATTTATAAATGAGGCGGAAACTTCATTATAGTTTCTAGAGCTAGATACCCTAACCCTAACCCTAACAACCAATGTAGGCTAATCAATAAACCAATAAGGGTATACAATAAATCATAAATGACATTAGTGACCACTAATGGAACTACCAAGTCATGATTGGCTACCATAACTCTAACATCTTTCGTTAGGCTTGACTTAGAGACAAAGAAGAATAGGTGGCAAAATAAGACAACCGTTTAAGACCATGTTTTGGTCGCTAATAGTGTTGACTTATTTATTTGACCAAGTAAATAATACATCCCAACATATTCACTTGGGAAAGATGTGGTTAGAAAGGAAATCAACCAAATAAACATTGCAATAATCCCCCGTCTAATGTTTAATTGGGTAGGAAATGAAACGATCATTGATGCTTACAACACCTTGAACATGACAATGTGATGACAAGCTCACAACAAAGAGTCCTTTCGTAGAACTATAGCCTCCTTAACATCTTCACATGAGTGTCTTAGCACTATGGAAGCGAACCATAATTTTAAAGGAGCATATGCATAAACAAGAAGAGCAAGGAATCAAAATCTAGAATGTTGTAAAATAATAGTATAAAAAATCACATAGAAAATGGCATAAAACATGTTGAAGGTAGAAGTGATATGACGAAGTTGCTATAAAAGTAGAAGTGTTGAAGATCATTAAGAATGCTCCAAGCTAGCAAGAAAAGAAACTTAATCATGCACTTTTTGAGCAAGAGGATCAAAAGGATCAACAAATGCTGCAAACACAACATGCAACAAGATGATTATTTGATCATAAAAGTGTCTCCCACCTATGCATGTGTATAAAAGAAACAAAAACAATTGCCCTTGATAAATTGTGAAGTGGAGACTATTACTATGGTTAATCAATTTGAGAGAGCAAGAGTGATTGTAAGGTTGTATAGTTGAGGGCAAAAGTTGATATGAAGTCCTCAAATAGGTGCTCAAATGTTGCGATGTCCAATCAATAATGCAACCACAACTACTATTGTGGGCATCGATTAAAAATTGTGCCATTTATGCTTCTTAACTAAAGATCTATAAGAACTGCAATCATATTGAATTGACTGGCAATTAGAATTTCGATACATGAATGGAGAACAAAAATCCCTTTAGTCAATATTTTTAGGATGTTGATACGGTTGATATGTGGATGGTGAAGAATATGGTTTTGACTAATCAAAAGGTGTAGGTTCATGTTCAAGTTAAGTTTTGACATATCATCACTAGATGAATTATCAAAAGGTGTAGGATTTGGTAACTGCAAAACAAAGGTGTTAGAGAGGTCAGGGGCCTTGCGTTTGTTGATGAAGTCATAAATAATCAGGGCCTGCTTGCACTTATCTCATTTTAGGCACAATAGGAGTAAAAATACCCTAGCCAAGCTTACCAATCTAGCACCATAAACCATCTAATGAATTGATTTAGAACCAAAACTTTGAGTATGCTTTTCAAAATCAAGACAACACTGCTCATGAATAGCCAACACGACATCAAAAAAGTGCTTAGTGTCCTCTTACAAAGTGTTAAGAAATTCTTCCTTTGCCCTTAATTTTAGAATTATTAGTCTAAGGAGAAGATTGCTCAAGAGTGGTCATAAGTGTAGGATTAGATGCACAAGTAGGTGCAAGAGGAATTGTGTCAAGAGAATTTTTTTCTTGAGAATGTGGTGAACATTCTCTTCCAAATAGTCAAGTAGTACTTCACTCTCCTTTGGTTCATCTAAAAGTTTGGAGAATGAGTTTAATGTAATATTTGTTTGGCCACATGTAACATACCCAACCACCTCTGTAACACTATAGAGGTGATGGGGTACTCAATTTTGCTTATAAACCTCTAAATTTTGCATCATTATTCGAAATTCCATGGATTTGCTATGCAATTGTTTACAACATAAGTAATTTGATATCCATAATTCATCTAAGTTATACATTCTACAGTAAGCATGCATTCCTATTATGAATTCATACATAAAATGACCAATAAATCTATTCACAGATACATCTCCGTAAGCAACAATAGAACTATAACCATGTAACTCAAAGCACATTTGATACTTATCTTTATGGTGAATGTCCTCTAATTAGCTGCAAGTGAAGGAAATTCATCCCAGGTGTAGGCCTCTGTCAAGCCTGCTCTTTCTTTAAGAGAAGCCACCCCCAAGTTAGGGCTATTAGTCCACAAGGGTTGAATTCCCAATTCTTTTAGTCAAACACACTCAGACTACTGAAAGGTGCAGACACTCTCTCCACAATTGTCCCCACTCTGCATTCATTCCCCATTAGCCTACACAACGATAGAGATGGCCCTCTCTTCTCTGCTTTGCAATCCCTTAGGGTGTCCCCATTTCCTTCTAGTGCTCCAACATAGGCTGACACAGAAGTCTTTGGGTTAAAGTCCCAGGTAGGCCAATTGCAGGCCAGGTCTCTATCACATAGGCTGCACCAGTTTATCAGGGTACATTGTGTGAGAAAGTATAAAACTCTAGTTTTCCTCTCTGTAATAGTCAACACTCAAATCTCTTGATGGAGAGAACCCCCAAATTTGCTTGAATGATGAATAGATGATTCCTAACAAATATATGCACGATTTTTTCTTGACAAGTGGCTTCCCCAAAAGTGACCACTTTCCTCCTCTTAATCCTCTATTAAGATAATTATTCCCATGCTTAATTAAAGAGACACTTAAACTATGGCTAGGGAACTTTGGTTAAAAAGGTTTATGAAGGCTAAGGCATAAGTTAGAGTCAACTAGGGTCATCTCCCCTTAGCCCCTCTAACTTTCCCCACTTGTGGAATTATGCCCCCCCCATCTCTTCTTCATTCCTCTTCACTTGCAACTGTTAGGGATTTTTTATTAACCAGTATGCACAAAATCTACAGTATCCATGGTCTCCTAGACCATATAAGTCGACTCTATCTTTTTTATCATCACATACATATTCACATCTTGTGGTAAAAAACAAGGTTTTACATTCCCCTCCCCCTTAATTTATGCAGAGTCTTTGATGCATATCAACACTATGTACATGTACAAAATTTTACAACAAAATCTTTCAAATAACTATAGGTATTCTTCCCGTGTTGCATCCTTCGGTTCTCATGTTGCTTCTTCAGGGTCGTAATGTGTTTGTTGGACCTTTACCTTCCCTATGGCTTTGTTCCTGAGAAACATAACCTTCCCATCGAGAATGCGTATTGATTGCATTGGAATATTTCTTTCCGGTTCCACCTGCATCACAGTACAATCAATAATGTGGTTAGGATCAGGTATATACTTCTTCTATAATGACACATGAAATACACTATGCACATTTATGTAGGTAGGCAATGCAATCTCATGTGCAACAAGCCCTATCCTAGTTAATATGTCAAAAGACCCACAATATTTGGGCGCTAGCTTAGGACAAATTTCGAGTTTTAACTCTTTTTCGACCTGACTTTCAAATACATGTGTTCACCAACTCTGAATTTTCTTAATATTCTGCCCCTGTTTGTATAAGTCTTATGTTTGTCTCGTGCCATCGTTAAATTTTGCCTGATCTTTACAATCTGCTCTTCCATCTCCTTAAGAAATTTTGGCCCAATTACTATTTTTTTTGATTGTCCCAATTGATTAGAGTACTGCACTTTCTGCCATACAGAGTTTCAAACGACTCATCTTCAGAGAAGCATGATATCCATTGTTTTATACAAATTCTATCGAGTACAAATAATCTTCCCATTTAGATAGCTCATCCATCACATACATTCTCAACATATCCTCAAAAACTTTATTCACCCATTCAGTCTATACATGTCTATGGGTCATATGTTGTACATAGATTCAAATTTTTTCCAAATCCTTTAAACAATCCCTTCCAAAAGTTTGAGTGAATTTTGGATCTCTGTCTGAGAGAATGGCCTTCAATATCCCATGCAATTTGGTAACCTCCTTCATGCAAATCTCTGCTATGTTATCTGTGTTAAAAAATCAGACTTTTGTTCACACACAGTCACAATGAACATTCGTCAAACACTTCATCAACCTCTGATATTAAGCTTCTACATACATATTAATCAGCACATTTCACTAACATTCAATTTATAAGTGAACTGGAGGAAACTAAGTAGGTGGAGGTGGATTTGCATCCTCACTATCATCATTAGAAGAAGCTGGAGTAGGAACACTATCAAAGAAGTTGGGAGCAGTGTTTTTAAAACTGTTCAACTCGGAACTGAAACTGGCTGAGTTGATTGGTTCAATCCTCAGCCATCTCAAATTGGCACAAAACTCGGCCTGGATGCCGGTTTGGTACCAAACCAACCAAGTCAGACCTTGACCCGGCCAGTTTGGTACCAAACCGGTCTCAAACCGCCCAATTTTTCATTAACTCGACCGAGTCAATATAGACCTTCCCAGGGTGCATGCGTGGAGGCTAGACACAGATGTTCTAAAAAAAATTGACCAGTCTGTCAGTAATATTGAATGGTAATGTTAAGAAAGTGATATTCTCCTTATCTTTCATTTTCTATCCTTTTACTTAAATTTTTAACATTACCATTAATTGTTTCAGGATGTTTGAGAGTGGTTCCAACCTCATTAGATTTCATATGCAAAAAGTAGAAGTTTAGATCTCATTCAAAAATCAACAGACTTAATAGTTTTCAACATTTCATAATTGCAAAGTTCCCCCTGGATTCTATCATGTATGAGGGTAAGGGATTGGAATTTAATTAAGTATCTCAAACTGTCTGTGTATCTTGATGTTGGTGGTGTTGATACCTGATTGTTGAGGTTGATTGAACTACTCTGTCTTGACCTTATTAAAAATGTTTCCTTCAGTGAAGCAAAATCACTTATTAAGTGTGGGAAGATTTTTCTAGCTTACTTTAACGATTAGATTAGGAAGATTCATCAAAATTGTAGGGTGTTCACTAATGTCCTTGGAGGATCAACTTCGAGATTCGATGTAGAGGCAAGGACTAGAGCCTAGAGAATAGGATCCCAATATAGGCAAGGATTTTGATGATTATATATTTTCAATTTTTAATCAATTATGTATTGCACTTTGGTGTCATTTTGAATAAACTTTGTATATTATGTCTGTAATAGCTTAATATCATAGTTTGGAATGTTAAATATATATTTTTTCATTTAAATTGTAAAATTTTATATATTTTTGAATAGTCCGAGTTGTTAAAATCAAACCGCTCAGGTTCATTGTTGGTTCCAGTCCGAGTTGACCTTTGACCGGTTCAACTCCCGAATCTGAGTTTTAAAGCATTGGTTGGGAGTAGAAGGTGGCACAAGCGTCGGAGATGGCTCGTAGGCCATAGATGGCACAAACGTCAAATTAGGCTCCTGGGATGAAAGATTTTCATCAAATTAAACATCTCTTCTAATAATTATGTCATTGGATTTTGGTTGAAGAAGTCTATAACCTTTTACATCTTTAAAATATCCATCAAATATGCACTTCTCATTCTTAGGTTGTGATGCTTTTCGTTTTTCATTGGGAATGTGAGCCCATGCTTCACTACCAAACACAAGAAAATGGCTTACATTTGGTTTAGTGTTACTCCATGCTTCTTTCAATGTTATACATTTTAGAGCCTTGTTGGGAGTGTGATTGTCTCTTTATTGGGACAAATAATGGCTTTGGCCCAAAATTGAAGACTTAATCCCTTAGCTTGGATCATATAATTAGCCATTTCTTTTAATGTGAGATTCTTTCTGTTAGCAACACCATTTTGTTGTGGTGTATATGGAACAATATGTTGCATTTGAATTCACTATGCAGTGCAATAATTAGTAAGTTTGTTGTTTACATATTCGCCTCCATTGTCTATTGTTAGCTTGTGTATTTGATGTGCAGATTGGTTCTCTACAAAGGTCTTGTAGGCCAAAAACTTGTCAAAAACTTCATTCTCAAGTTTGAAAAAGCAGACCCAAGTGCGTCTTGAGAAGTCATCAACGAAAGTTAAGAAATACTTGAAGCCAAAGAAAGAAGCAGAAGGAAGTGAACCACACAAATCACCATGAACAAACTGCAAGGGGGTTGAGGCGTGCCAAGAGGCACATTAATAAAAACTATCCTAATGATGTTTTTCAAGAACACACCTGGGACAAACACCATCTCTATGAGAGACGAGAGGAATACTAGTCACCATTTTTTGATTAAATAGTTGTTGCAATGAGCGATAGTTTAAATAACAAAATTGTTCATGCCAAAGTTTGCTCAAGTCATCGCTATGAGCAATAAAAACTGAGGGAAAAGGTGATGACCCAAAGTTGTTGAATTTGTATGGTAATTTCATCAACAATTCCAGTGGCATGAACATGTTTTAGGATCTTTGAATTCCTTGATTACAACTTGGTGAGGTGTAAACTCTTACAGTCTTACCTTCACTAGAATGAGTGATTTGAAAGATTGACAACAAATTGCAACAAATTCTTGGAACACATAATACATCATTGAATTGATCATCATCTAGTTGAACTGTTCCAAATTCTTCAACATTAAGAGATCTATCATCAACAACAAATTTTTGTTTGGTGTTACATTCATTTAGAGCAGAGAAAATGGTTTTATCCTTAGCCATATGATAAGATGTTTCAGAATCAATGAGCCATTCATTAGAATGCGAAGAAGAAGAAAATGGATTGAAGGAAAAATTGGAAGCAGAAAGTGCATGTCCATCAGAAGTAGAATTCGAAGAATCAAGGTTGATGTTGTGCTTCTTCATTGTTGCTTCCAAGGCTGCCATCTTCTTGATACACTTGGATTCCACATGATCATCTTCTCCACAAAAATTTCAATGACACCTAGTCTTCATAACTTTTGACTTGGTTCCTTTGTCATCATTGGAAGGATGATCCGGTTGAGAGGGTTTAGAAATTGGGACCCTTGTTTTGCTTATTGTTACGAGGATTTTTCTTCTTGGGATACTTGGACTTTTCCTTTTGTTGTGCCAATAGGGCTATGCTATATGTTTTGGCATTGTTGATCACTCCAAGATGTAAGAGCTTATCTTGTAGGGGTTGATCCACGTGGTGATGGGGGCACAATGTGGAGATAATTCCCTCGTCTTACTAACTTTGTCTATAAACTCGCATTTACATAAGTTATTTTTTAAACTAAGTGACCCACTTTTATAAAACAAGTGGGAAACACTTATACAATAAGGTTACTTTATAACTTAAACCTACATGAATTTTTAGAAAAGTAATAAAAAGGAGGGTTTGAACCCAAGACCTCTTACTTTTTAAAGTAAATTTAAACCAAGTGAGTTAAACAAAAGATTTAGTAATATTATGGAGAAGCATGGGGGGTTGTTGTTGTTGTTGTGGGAGAACCTGCTTACCCAGGAAACCTTGATTTTTAACCTACAAGACATTTTACACCACACAATAAAAAATTCCAAATCGAAATATCTCAAATTTGGGGTTAGTCTTGGGTTAGCTTACTTTGAAAATGAAACTTTTCTCATTGTTTCTGGTTTACCAAGTTCACACAAGGCATGCGACAAAGAGCATACACAGTAAAGAAAACTCTTTTTGCTTTGTTTCTGATTCGCTGAATTTGCACAAAGCGCATGACAAAGAGCATACACAGACTGAAAAGGTAGCAATTGGGAATAAAGTAGAAAGCCAGGTTTAGATATGATAGAATATGAGATTTTTTTTTGAAAGACCTTTAACTGTAAAAAATATACCTTTGGATTTATGACCGTATCTTTGGCAAACATAGGCCTTTTCGACTAAAACGATAAGTGTTTCCCACGGAAAGCAATGCTCCGAACACAATGGAACACCTCTCTTAGCCCAGAAATGCACTAAAATATTATAAACCAGAAATCCTTTGATGCATACAACAACACTAGTTCAAGATTTTGATCAACAACGGAAGCGGAACTTATTAAGAGCTATGATACCATTCGACTAAAACAAAGATATTTCTAGAAGATTGAAAACCTTCAACAACTGCTCACACAAACAGATCAAAAATCAACACACCGATGCTTTACATAGTTAAAACCTTCAACGAGGGAAACCATCCACGACCCCAATCAAATGGCTACTTGAGGCAATATATTATGCAAGGAAAAAATATTTTACATACGAGTATATCACAATCGATGATAAGCAAATTACCCTCCATGCTCTTTAAGTAGAGATCATGGACCAATTGGGTGCTAAGCCACAAATCAATAGTTGTTAAGATCGAAGTGAAGATGATTTGTTGGATCGCTCTATGTCTAGAACATATTGTGATCGTCGGATTACATAAGTACAAATGCATACTAAACTAACACACTTTACTTAAAGACACATTATACCAAGTTGATCTTAACTAACTCCTAAGCGTTTAAATATCCTAACAATCTGCTCTTTGTCAAGCTTGCTCTTTCTTTAACAAATTCCATCCTCGAGCTGAGGTTATCAATCCACAAGGGGTGAATTCCCAATTCTTTTATTCAAACACACTCACACTACCCAAAGGTGCAGAAACCCCCTCCACAGATGTCACCACCCTTGCACTCATTCCCCACCATCCTGCACAACATAAGAGATGGGACCCCCTTCTCTACTTCATAGTCCCTCAGGCTATCCCCATCCCATTCCAGTGCTCCAACACAAGTCAGCCAGGAAGTCTCCGTGTTAGGGTCCTAGGCAATCTAGTTCCAGGCAAGGTCTCTCTCACATGGGCACTAGTTTATCAGGGTACTTTGTGTGAGAAAGTATAGAGCTCCAATTTTCCTCTCTGTAACAGTCAACACTCAGACCTCTTGATGGAGAGAATCCCCAAATTGATTGAATGATGAATGAATATTTCCTAACAAGTTATATTCATGATTTTGTTTTGACACAAGTAGCTTCCTTAAAATTGACCACTTTCCCCCTCTCAATCTCCTATTAAGATAATCAATCCCATGCTTAATTAAAGCTACACTTAAAACCATGGGTAAGGAACTTTGGTTAAAACGACACTTAAAATCGTGGTTAATGAAGGCTAAGGCATTAATTAAAGTCAACTAGGGTCATTACCCTTTAGCCCCTCTTAATTCCCCCACTTGTGGAATCATACCTCCCCATCTCTTCTTCGTCTTGCACTTGCAACCTAAGTTACTAGGATTCGGATCCGGATCTAGATCCAGATCCAGATTTGGATACGGATCCATCAAGTTTTTGAAAATACAATATTCGGATATGACAAAGAAACAATAGGTACAAATAATTTACAAATAATTTTATAAAATTTTAAAATAAAACCTTGTTAAAATTTTATATATATATATATATATATATGTTTAATTATATAATTTATTTTATAATACATATAAATTAAATAATACTTAATGTTTATAAATAATAACTAATCTAATCAAATTCATAGTTGTAAAGTTACTATTATATTATAATTCCAATCTTTTATGATATAATTATTTATATAGCTTGTTATTATTACTTATATATAAAAGTTAATTGAAATTGATTGTGAAAACCAATTTATATCTACAACCCAAATCGTATAAAAATATTGCAAAAGTGGGTTATAGCCTTATGGATCATCCTTTTGGTCGTGAGTTTGAGGTTGATTGCATCTTTTAAAACTATTCATTTGGAGAACACGAAACACATTCATAAATTTAATGAGGACACGGAAACGACATACAGGCATCTCAATGTTGCCTAAATTTAACAAGGACACAGGAACGACATACATACATTCCAATGTTGCCTAATTCTTTTATCGATCTCGAAGTCTACTTCCATGGTGCTTTTAGTGAGTTGGCTTTTTCGTGGGTTCGAGGCCACTTTGAGCAGCATGTTAGTTTTTGTAGCTTGGACAGGTGCTTCCACATAGGCTATGTGTCTAGCATGTAGAAGTGGTATGAGAAGTGACTCTAGGTTATACAGTGATTTCTATATTTTTAATGACTCAAGTGTCTTTTAGAAAGTTTGAGCCTCTTAAGTGATTTACGTCATCTCAACGAGAGATTAAGTCACAACCGTAGATCTAGTGAGGCCAAGATCTAATCTTGACCGTTGAGATATGGAGGAAGCTGAAGAGTCATTAGTGAAATTATAAAAGAGACCTAAGGAGAGCGTAGGCACACATTGAATGAAGGAGAGCTTTGGAAAGCTGAAGAGAAGGAAGAGAGTTAGCAACAAGAAGGAAGGCCAAAAATCCCAAGGAAGGGAAGAGGCACAAATTTCAAGGCAGCAAGGGTATGCACTGATTTGAGAGGGCTGTACATCAGTGGTGAGGGTCGTACAGGGCATGAATTTCAAGGAAGAGGGCAGTAGGGAGTACAACGTACTTGGCATAGATTTCAAGGGTTGTACAAGCTGTTAATTGCTACATTTATCGCACACAGTTCGAGGCAGCGTACACATAAATAATTAGGCCGTATAGGTCGTACTTTTGTTGGGCACGAGTTCCAAATAGGCCGTACAGGCCATATTGCTTATTGGGCACAAGAAATGAGGTATTTTGCATTTATTGTAGACTGCACAGGTGCATTTAATGCTGGTTTTTTATTGCTGTAATTTCCAGATTTTCTCCATGTGCTGAGCATAATAAAATTCTGTCTCTTTTGACTGGTTTTCCCTTCAGGGTTTTTTTAGGGGCATTGCCTAGAAAATTACTGTGTCAAATGTATGGTTGAATGTTTGACTACTGTTCGTTTTCCGCTGCAAATTTTCAGTTTTTAGTCAGTTGTATTTCTCCTCATAATTCCATTTGAATGCTTGTGAGTTTAACATGCATAATGGTGAATGCTTATTAGAGACTGAAATCTAGTTGTTGGCAAAGTGTTTAACGAAATTTCAACATGGTATTAGAGCTGGGTCTTTGAAACTGAACAGTGAAAACCAATATTTGATACAAAGGGGCAACAAGGGTACTGCTGTGTTATTTTACCTAACAGTTTTGGGTTTGTTGTTGGTTGGTCAGTGAGTATGTCTTTGACATTTGGCTTGCGGTACAAGGATAAGATGGAGGGTGCATCGAATTTTATTCCATGGAAGGAGAGGATGACGTTGCTGTTGGAGGAATTTGAGTTATGGTAATTAACCAAGGAAGTTGTTATGATTCCCACTGATCCTGATTCATTGGTTGAATATAACAAGAAGAATGTGAAGGCAAAATGTATTCTTCTTGATGCAATGAAAAACCACATTATGCCTCATGTGATCGGTAAAAATAATGCCTTTGATATGTGGGCAACTTTGATGAAGCTGTATCAAAGCAATAATCAAAACCAGAAAATAGTTTTGAGGGAGAAACTAAGAGATACTAAGATGATCAATACTGACCAATACAGGTACATGATGAGTTGGTTGTTGTTTGTGAGAAAGTGGATGATGCAGAGTTGGTTAGAACTACCTTGAATGGTTTCTCACAACCATGGTAGGACTTTGTGGATGTGATCGTTACCAGAGAGAACATGCCTACATGGACTAGACTTTGGGATGATTTCATACAGGATGAGCTGATAGTTAGCTCTAGCCACATAAACAACAACATGGAGATGATGAGGAGAATGTTGCTCTCACAGGAAAGAGCAAGTAGAGGTCCAAGAAAGGCCCTGGTGGTGAGTTTAGCTCGAAAGGTGAACAAAAGAAAGATTTGAGCAAAGTTAAATGTTTTGCTTGCCACATTTTGACCACTATGCGAGTCAATGTCCAAACAAAAAGAAGGGGGGTAAGGATGAGACACAAACTATAACATCAACTGAGATGGAGGACTTTGCTAAGAATTTTGAGAAGGAATTTTCTCTAGTCTCTTGGTAGTGGTAATGCAGGGTTTGAGGACATTGGAGCATGGGTTGTGGGCAGTGGTTCATCTTGCCATATAATGGGAATGAGGTCGATGTTCCTTAGTGTTTCATAAATAGACTTAGATTGCTATGCAGATTGTGGAGTCGACATCTTGCATGTAGTGAAGGGGGGTGGATGTGTGAGATTCTAGCTAGAGTCAGGAGGATCTCTGGACGTGTTGTTTGTGCTAGAGCTAAAGGTTAGTTTGCTCTCAGTATCTACTTTGGGCGATGAGGATATAATGTGGTGTTCTAGTGTGGATAGGAATTTATATATCTAGTGGGAGCTACCTTGGACATGGCACATGTGCTTGGTGTCAAATAAGGGAGATTGTACAGGTTGCTGAGACAACTTGTGGTTGGGTCCAAGGGGATCTTGGATTTGGGACAACTTGTGGTTGGGTCCAAGGGGATCTTTGATTCAAGGTCTGTGCTAGTATATGTGACAGATGGCTGTGAGGCTTCTTCCAGTATTCTTAGAAGAGTTAGCTGGTACGAGATGGCTCAGTTGGATGCTTGGGAGTTTGAGGAGACTCCTCGAAGCATGTTTTGCAGGAATTGGTCTTCAACACAGGATCACGTTCATGTGGCAGGGAAACCTTCTTATTCAAAGGGAGCAACTACAATAGTGGATGAGGTGATGGTGTTGGAGACAGATCCAGGTGGAGGTTCCAGAAGTACCTTTCTCGCTAAGAGGGGGTGTTAGTTTTTGTAGCTCAAATAGATACTTCTACATACGCTATGTGTCTAGCATGTAGAAGTGGTCTGAAAAGTGACTCTCTAGGTGAGCACTTTATAAAGTGATTTAATAAAGTGACTTTTATATTTTTAATGACTAAAGTGACTTTTATAAAGTTTGAGTGACTTAAGTGATTTAAGTCATTTCAAAGAGAGATTAAGTCACAACCATAGATTCAGTGAAGCCAAGATCTAATCTTGGCCGTTGAGATGTGGAGGTAGTTGAGGAGTCATTAGTGAAATTATAAAAGAGACCTAAGGAGAGTGTAGATGCACGTTAAATGAGAGAGAGCTTTGGAAAGCTGAAAGGAAAAGGAAGAGAGTTTGCAGTATGGAGGAAGGGCACAAATCCTAAGGGAAGAGGCACATATTTCAAGGCATCAAGGGTATGCACCGATTTGAGAGTTGTACAACAGTAGTGAGGGTTGTATATGGCATGCATTTCGAGGAAGAGGGAAGCAAGGAGTACAATGTACTTGGCATAGATTTTGAGGGCCATATAGGTTATTAATTGTTTCATTTATTGCGTGCAATTCGAGGCAGCGTACATGTCAGAAATAATCAAGCCGTATAGGCTGTACTTTTGCTGGGCATGAGTTCCAAACAGGTCGTACAGGCCATACTGCTTATTGGGCATGAAAATTGAGGTCTGTTGCATTTATTGCAGATTGTACACGTGTATTTAATGCTGGTTTTGTATTGCTGTAATTTCTACACTTTCTTCGTGTGTTGAGCGTAAATAAATTCTCTATCATTTGATTGGTTTTCCCTTCGGGATTTTTCCACGGGCATTGCCCAGAAAATTACTATCAAATTTATGGTTGAATGTTTTACTATTGTTCGTTTTCCACTGCAAATTTTCAGTTCTTAGTCATTTGTATTTCTGCTCATAATTCCATTCGAATGCTTGTGGGTTTAACATGCATTAATGGTGAATAATTATTGGAGACCGAAATCTAGTTGTTGGCTAAGTATTTGAAATTTCAAAACAGCATACACAATTTATACCGAGGCTTGAAGAAAATAAATGACATTAACATGAAAATTTCCATTCACACATTCTGTCAAACACTTGAATATCTAGGGTTTTTGATTAAAAACTTACTCATAAACTTATAATAAAAACCACCACTTCAAGATCTTCTCAAACACTGAAGTATCAATCAAACACATGAGACACAAATATTTTTGGTCAAAAGACCGGGCAAAACCCCAACTCCGGGGAAAACCCTAGAAGAAGAAAATTTTATTAAGAAGAATACTTAGAAATTTTTCTATCAACACATGAATTAATTTCTTCAACCCTCACTGACAGTACACTAAACTGAATCACCAAGCAAATACCTCGAAATTCGTGCCAACTAACAGTGGTACGACCTGTAGTCCGACCCCCACATGTGTGTTGTACGGCTGTACTTTTTTACCTCAAAAACTGTGCCACACGTGCCATAAATAAATGCAGCTGTACAAGTCAATCTGCAATAAATGTGTTAGTGCTGCCTTAGGATTCGTGCCCACACATGCCTGTATAGTCTTTTTGGCTGCCTTGGAAAGTGTGTTACAGCTCCTTGCCTTGGGAATCATGCCACTGCTCTAGGGTATTTCTTCTCTCTCTTTACTTTTCTTCATTCTCTCTCTTCATTAATGGTGTATACAATTTGTCCTCTCTCGCTTTGTGTTATACTTTAAAAATTGTAACTACCTATCTTAACCACCTAATCTAGGGTTGAGATACATTTACAAAATCAAGGGCCATCATTTAATGCACTCACATTTAATAATTAATTCACTTTAATTATTAAATAAGCACTTAAGTGAGACCCATTCTATAAAGTATGAAACATCACTTTATTTATATAACATTCGCTTATTACATAAATATACAAGGACAAAGTCTAAGTCCTCCTCATCACACCCACACCAAAAATATGAGTGAGGACCTTTCGAGTTATATTTCAACTCCCTCTTAACGAGGAAGGTCCACAACACCATCTCCATCTCTGACTCCTGAAACAACTCCCTCCTACTCTGGAATCCCTCTCGGATACAAGTGCTCAACTCCATACTGGAACTCTGAAGCCTGAGACTCAACCTGAGCCTCATCCACCTACTCATCAACACCATCACTGGACTGGCTGAGTCTCCTGCCAGTGCTTTGGAGAGAATTACTCTCTTCATTAGAATCATGCACATTAGATGCAACTCTCGCCTCATTCTCTGACTCTGACAATGTGCCCTCTCAAAACATAGAGCCTGTCCCTGCGATTTCCTAACAGAATGGTAGTACCAACTGGATCATCTCTGCGATACAGGAAAACATGGCTAGACCTCATCATCTTGCCATAACCTTCATCCTCAAAGGCTGATACTGAGAGTTTACTAACTCTCATCCCAGGAATAAAAATCACTTTGTGTATATCCAAGCTCTCACCAAGGTCTAGTTGGAACTTGACTGTTCCAACCCCTCGTATTGCCACTTGTGGACTATCAATATTTGTTTGAATATAGTGTCTTGGTCCCAACTCTGTGATAATCTAAAATATATCATAGATTCCAGTCATGTGTCTAGTTGCTCTGAGATTTTAGGGCGCAAAATTTTAGGGAGGGACCGAAATTTTAGGGCACAGAATATTAGGGAGGTCCCAAACTTTTAGGGCGCATAATTTTAGGGAGGGCCTGAAGTTATAGGGAGCGGAATTTTAGGGAGGGCCCGAAGTTTTAGGGCACTGAATTTTAGGGAGGTCCAAAATTTTTGGGCCCAGAATTTTAGGGAGGGCCCAAAATTTTAGGGCGCAGAATGGAATGACTCGAAATTTTAGGGAGGCCAAAAAGTGAAACTATTTTTTATTTTTTTATTTTTAGCATTTCTAACATAAACTTGTAGACCTAAAATTACCCTAATCTACATATAAACATATAAAAATGCAATTAAATTGAAGGAAAATTGTATGAGGATAAAGCAAAGGGTTTTAAGGTTTTACCCTAACCCTAGGGCATCAAGGAAGGTGACCAACTTTCCTCTTGAGAGGTCTTTCCAAAGTTTGGCAAGCTAGGGCCTTCTCCAATAGCCACAAATGCTCGTTAAAGGAATCCTAGCTAGGGAAAAACTCAGAGACCTAAGGCCCAAGCTTATAAGGACTCCTTCTAGAGGACATCTTTCACAATACTATGGTGACAAAAGGCTGAAAATGACCTAGTTTAGACAAAATGCAGCACTAATGGCTACCTAAGTCACCGCATTCGCCGTTTTTAAAGAATTAAATTCGAAATTCGGCGCATTTAATGAGTAGCCGAAAAAAATTGTTTAGGTCTGGCCATTTAATTCGTAGTTCAACAGAGTCATCGTTTAGGTTGAAGAGCGAGGTATTGCTAGCTCTAGAAAGGTTCTTCTCAAGACGTCACTTGAGATTTTGGCTTTCGATGGCTATGAGAATTCCTCCACAGACTGTCTTTAGAACTTACGTAAATGTCCTCTAATGTTACTTCTCTCATAAAACTAATAAACACCTACTCCTCCGGTAAAACAGATGAAACGCCTTGTCCTTCGATAATCGCCGCTTTCGCGTGGTCGAAAAATGTCTGAACTATCAGTCCCAACCGTCCTTCGAATGGCGGGTCTGGTCTGGTTGCATATAAACGAATGGACAACCTTTCTTTTGTCTTTACTGCCTTTTTAATTTTATGCATTTTAGACTTGTTGTAATCATAATCCGCCTTTTTTAGTTTATATTATAGTTATAAAATGTAAAGTTATGTTTTGCTTTTATGTGTTGTATACTTGTAGTAAGTAATAGTAATCAACCTTTTTAATTTTATATTATAGTTATAAAGTATAAAGTTAAGTTTTGCCAAGAATTATAAAGTTTAGTTATCATGATTCATATATATATTTTTTATATTTATTAAATTCAATATGGAATATGTTTATTCTTTTATTTAAAAAGTGTGAAAAATATAATTTAGTATATATATATACATATTCAAATTTAATGACAAATTTTATTAGAGGATTTTAGTTTGGCGAATTTTTGTCGAACTTCAAGGTCCCCGAACTCGAACACGAATTCGAACTAAGTGACTTAGATGGCTACCATTCAACCATAAACAAGCATCATCCATCAACATTTAACAACAAGAAATCAAGACAAGAGCATAGATACCTCCTTGTGCATGTGTTAAGCTAGCAATTCTAGCATCACCTTAGCAAAGAGCAAGAACCAAAGATACTTCAAGATAAGATAAGATAAGATAAGATAATTTTATTAATGTCCACTAATGACCACAAAGTAGGTCAACGGGATTGTGGGTTACAATGATAGGTTATGCATGTGGGAGGATCAAACGATCTCCCTTAAAGAGAAAGGAAATACAATATAAATATAAACAATGAGGTAAGCATGGAAGAGTTACTGCTTCGGTTCCAAACATGTAGTCCTACACAGGGGCGAAGGAGCTCAAGTGGACAAGATCCATGAGATGAAAAGACCAAGGAAGGTCTGGTACTCCTGACATCCGAGGCTGAATGAAGAAAACTGAGAGAACCGTAAAAGTGTCTGCTGTCTTGTGTCGGGGCCGGTAGGTGCGGGCCTCCCTCTAGGATGTTGTCGGTGGGATCTGGATGGTCCTGGACGTCTCCTGGAGGGAGGTCTGGTGTGGAGCTGCTGCTGAGATCTCGTGGGTTGAGAGGCCCCAACCTTTACTGATCTGGGAGTTGGGTCGATATCAAGATCCGTGGATCTCTTGGTGCCCCTGGATGACGGTAGCTTGTTGAAGAACGCAGTGATCCACTGTGTGGTGTCTGGTCTAGTGGGAGGTTGGAGGATCTGGGCTCGAAACCTGAGAGCCTCTTGAATATAAAGCGCTAGACATCTCTGATCGATGTATCTGAAGAAAGCAGCTAGAGTTTGGGGCCCCTTGAACAAGCAATAGGTTTCGAGCCTCTTGAATATAAAGCGCTAGACATCTCTAATCGGTGTATCTGAAGAAAGCGGCTAGAGTTTGGGGCCCCTTGAACAAGCAATAGAAGCGACCTCTGATCTCATAGTAGACAAGACACCTGAAGATAAAATGTGACTCGGTTTCAAATTCCCATAGGTGGCACAGTTGGCAGATCCTCTTTGATCTATCAATCTGGTGGTCTTACTCTACTCGGAGTCTATGTGATCCTACCTTGAACTGTCTGAGAGGAATTCGAAGGGCATGCATCCAGTGACGAAATGTATACTTTGGCCGGACAATGAGCCCGTCTTTTGATCTCCAAGAAATGTTCAGCATAAAAGGCCATCTTTGGGATCAATCCTCCCGGAGGATTGATCCAAGTGACCTGAACGAACTGCTTGTAAATATCTTCTCTGATGATCTTATTCAACTCTTGTCGGATAGGTAGAAGGTGACTCGGGGCATCTAGAGAGTACTGGAATGGGGGAAGACGATCTAACTGGATCCACATTGAAGCAAGAAGGCTCGAGACCCCTGTGAACCAACACTTGGCCCTGCCTGGGTGGGTAGCACCGACAGTAGTTTGGGCAGAGCAATAAGCTAGATACGGGTACCTATCTCGTCCTTTTGATGAGTCGGCTAGCCCTCTGATCTGATGTATGAAGGAGACCAATCTAAAAACTGTCTCGAGGTGGAAGGGCTGTGCTCCAAATTCAGCGAGGATGATGTGTTGTGGCACTGTCTGCTTGCACCTGATGATACGTCGAAGGAGGATATGGACTCTCTTAGCCGATGCCCAATCTGACTCAAGTAAGGAGGGCCCCCAGATTTCTGATCCATATAAAACAGTTGGGCGGATCAAAGTATTTAGCAGGTCCATTTTGGATGAGATATCTTGGAAGTGGTGACAGAAGCACTGTCTCTCGAGGAGGGCTAGAGACCCATACCCTTTGTTGATTCGAGGCTAGAGGGCTGGTCGAAGACTGAAGCGGGGCCTAGAAAATTGCACTCCTAAATAAGTATAGGTACTAGTGATCTCAACTTCCTCTCCTTTGAATAGGGACCGAAAGTCTGAGGTTTTCTTGGTCCCATTGAAGATCATAACCTTTGTTTTGCCCAGATTCACCGTCAGCTTCCGGAGTTCACAGAACAGGGCTAGAGCATCAAGCTGTCTTTGCAAACCTTCCGGGGAGGAAGATAGGAGTACAATGTCATCAACGAAAAGCAGGATAGAGATCAGGACCTAGTGGAGGAGGCATCCATCTATTTCTTGTGTGTGCTCCTGGAGGAAGGCCTCCAACTCGTCAATGTAGATTCCAAACAGAGTGGAGGAAAGCGGTCAACTTTGCTTCACCCCAATGGTGCTGCGGATGAACTTGGATAACCCTTGTGCTGTGCGAAGGCGGCCCCGAACAAACTCGTATAGACGCATAATGGCTGTCAAAAGGATCGGCGAGGAGCCATTGTCTCTGAGTCACTGCAACAAGTCCTCTCTTGAAACTGAGTCGAATGCTTTCCGAAAGTCTACAAAGCAGCAGTAGACTTTTAAGGAGTGGTGACGTGCCTCCTTAATCACGGCTCAGAGAGTAAAGATTTGATCGATAGTCTGATGTGCTGGTTTGAACCCTACCTGATCCCGAGCTCTAAGATTTCTCTGTTCAAAGTCCCTAGAAAGCTTCATATAGAGAACCGTAGCATAGAGTTTTGAGAATGTGTGGCCTACCATGATCGTTCTGTAGTTGTTAGGTTCAGAAGTGGCTCCGGACTTGTGAATCAGATGGATGATATGATGAGACCAGGCTGATGGAAATCCTTCACACACTACGTGATTAAAGAGATCAACCAAGTAACTAACCAGAACCCGAAGACCATGCTTAAAGAACTCTGCTTGGTAACCTTCCTCATCTGTTGATTTGTTGCTGCTCATCGCCTGGATGGCTTCTGTAACATCATTGTTAGTGAAAAGGCTGCAACAGGAGGGGGGGAAGCCACATGAATGTTAGCCTGGCCGGGAATGTCATAGAGCTTGGAGATGTGGGAGAACATAGAGGCAGGGTCAAGTTCGGGTGACAGAGGGGAGTGTCGGGAAAGAATGGTACGCCAGAACTGTTTTGGGGAATGGACGAGGAGGGCTGAGAGTTTCTGTCTTCTCTAAGAGATAAAATGTCTTTTCTTCCGGCGAAGGAGACAGCAGTAAGATCTTTATATGTTGGGGTAAGTAGGACAGGAGTGGATGAAGGCATGACGAAGTTCTCGGTGAAGTGATTTGCAGTCCTCGTCGTACCACTTGTTCATGGGGCAGGATGTTGGTTTAGTGGTGTCTGAGGAAGTACGAATGGAGTGGGGAAAGGAGTTGAGTGCTGCTTTCCAGATTGCAGATGAGAGGAATTGGTACTTGGCAGTAGCCGAGTCGAGTGAGGAGAAATGGACTTCAGGCGGAAGGATCTGACAGAGATCTGAAAGGAAGATGTCAGGGTCGCCCTCATCAAAACGGAAGATGGTCTAGAGGGGGGGGGGGGGGGGGGGG